>BGNK01003544.1:35298-71862 GCA_003297005.1 Symbiodinium sp. clade A Y106
GGTAACGTACAGGGCGAGTGGAGCGAGTGTGGAGCGGTAGAGCGAGTGTGGAGCGAGTGTGGAGCGAGTGGGGGGCGAGTGGAGCGAGTGGAACGAGTGGAGCGGTCGGAGCGAGTGGAGTGGAGCGAGTGGAGCGAGTGGAGCGGTGGAGCGAGTGGAGCGAGTGGAGCGAGTGGAGCGAGTGGAACGAGTGGAACGAGTGGAACGAGTGGAGCGAGTGGAACGAGTGGAACGGTCGGTAATAATGTACAGGGCGAGTGGAGCGAGTGGAGTGGGTGGAGCGGTAGAGCGAGTGGAACAGACGGACGCGGGTTAATTCTTGAGGCTAGTCCTCAAGCCCAGTAGCAAGAAGGGTTTAGGATTTCAGGGTTTCAGGGTTTGGGTGAGTGTTGCAGCCAGTTCAGTAGTGCTGCAGATTTGCCTGGCCCTGAGTTTCGTTTCTTCAGGGGTATGCGGCAGTCGCAGTAGGCCTGGATGCAAAAGGGTTTCAGCCTAAACCCTATACCTTAAACCCTAACGATGACCATAGCTGGCCTAAGCTTGAAGTTTCGGGTTCAGGGGCTCAAAACTCACAACCCAAGGGCGGACCAAAGAAAGAACACGCACCTGAAGCCTTGAAGATTGAGCCACAAATACCAAAACTCCAAGCAATATAAATCTTAAACCTCGAACCCTAAATCCTTAAACCTGTAAACCCTAAACCTCAAACACTAGACCTCAACCAAGGAATGCCCAAGCATCGGGATGCATGCCGATCTCCTACACTTCGGCGCAGGCCAATCTTTGGGGTGCTTGCGGTTTTCGTGCTTTAATTGTATAGGTTTTGAGGTTTGAGGGCTTTACGGCTTTGAGGCTGTAGCGGGTTTGTGGTTTTGGGATTTGGGGTTCACGGAGGTTCTTCAGTTCCTGGGGTCCGGGTCCGTTCAGTTAGTAGTGTCTACTAGGGCCTCCTGGGAGTCCTTGTTTTGCGTGGTTCCCATGCAAACCGGTGCAATATGGGAGTTTCCGAAAATTAGGGGTACCCCTTATAGTAAGGATCCTATTATTTAAGATACTATATTAGGGTCCTCTATTCTCGGAAACTCCCATATTCAACATTTCGAAGGCTTCCAGTTCTCGGTTTAGGGTATCGGATTTAGGCTTAGGGTTATAGGGTTTAGGTTTAGGGTTTGGGGGGGAGAGAGAGGGGTTTAGGACACTTCAGAGGTTACTTCCCGAATGCTCAGCACAAGTTCGCAAGAGTTCTCGTTTCACGGTTTGGGTGGGCTCGGGAGTTGATCGGAAGTCTTTGTGCAGTGTTCACAGGCTTCCGGAAGCATTCGCAAGAAGTCATCGCAGCTCTCTGCCACGTAGATTTGGTGTCACTGTGAAGTTTGGGACTTGTGGGGCACATCTCTGTGACACATCGGGCTTGAGAAACTAGCCGCTAAGCTGCATCCGCGTGCAAGGCAAATGGCATGGGCACGGAGTTCAAGTTTCCAGAGGATCGCATCCGACAGCACGGGCTTTGAAGGTTTTTTGGTCCATCATAGTATAACTCAGGCAAGGAACTCCAAGGAAGCCTGAGGAAAAGCATTAAGTTCATGTCTCGACGTGCACGCCTGCCTGGGTGGCATACTTTTGGTCAACATTTTAGTTGCTGAAGTTGCCTGGCAGCAGGGTCGCTTGAACCATGCTGAAGCTTAATCGCGGTTGAAACACAGCTGCGTTCAAACATGCTGTGGCAGGAGTTCAACCCTAAACCCCACAGCCCTGAACCCCTAAACCCTAAACCCCTAAGCCCTGAACCCCTAAACCCGAAACCCCTAAGCGCTGAACCCCTAAACCCTAAACCCCTAAGCCCTGAACCCCTAAACCCGAAACCCCTAAGCGCTGAACCCCTAAACCCTAAACCCCTTAGCCTTGAACCTCTAAACCCGAAACCCCTAAGCCCTGAACCCCTAAATGCCTAAACCCTAAACCCCTAAGCCTTGACCCCCTAAACCCTAAACCCTAACCCAAACATGTATAAACTGCGTTTGCTGCTCTTCTGTCCACAGTCGCCTCACAGCTCTAGCGGGACGCGACAGAGCAGAATGTTGTGGCAATTTCCCTGAGAGCCCAGTACCCCTTAATTAATTACTTAATTAATTAATTAACTAATTAATTAATTAATTAATTAAGTAATTAATTATATACTTGATTAATTCATTAATTAAGGAGTAGACCTTAAACTATAAGGGGCTGCATATTATGATTTCAGGTACATTCCTTATTTAGGGGAAAGGCCTTAAACTATAAGGGGTTTTATATCATGAGCTAAGCGATACACCTTGTTAATTAAGGGGTATCAGTATTGGGCTTGCTGGGTCTGTGGATCTCGTGGTATTTGTTGAAACTGCCAGGGAAGGGACATGGTTGACCCATCTAGAACAGCGCGTTCAAGATAACCTTGTCTGCCAAGAAGGCCCGAGAGAGATCCAGAAGTCGTTGAAGGCAATGGTAAAACACATGTTTGAACTTGACAGGGCTCAGGGTTGAGGGTTTTGGCGTAGGGTTGGGTTAGGGACGTGAGGGCTTTGGGTTTAGGGTTCAAGGTTTGCAGCCCGAACACCACGCTCGAACATGTCGATTCAGGCCCGTGCCCGGTTGAGCTTCGTCAAAAGCGTGCACGCGCTGTTTCAACATGTGGGTGGTTGTCAAAATTAAGGTCCCTTTTGGGTACCCTAAATAATAGGTGCCGGATTATAATAGGGACCCAAAAAGGGACCATGGTTTTGACAACCACCCATGTAAATCCTAAGAAAACTCTGCTCTGATAAGACGAGAAACCCTCCTGTCCAGGACCCTTGCAGAACGCCCCATGAAATCCTGGAGAAACCCTGCAAGAGCCCTACAGAAACCACCACGAAATCCGACAAAGACCTTTGAAAAGCCAGAAACTCTGACCCTAAACCCCGGAATCCCAAACCACACAAGCCCAAAACCGTAAATCCTGAACTCCAAAACCCTACACCCTCTGCCTCCGAGCTTTCCAGGACTTCCGTGCCAGCTGTCAGGCACAGCCCAATCAAACCGGCTGCCGACCTTGGGAGGTGTCATGAGGGCAGTTTTTTTTTGAGGGTGGAGGGTGGTGGGGAGGTTGAGTTTGTTTTGTTGATTTTTTTGTGTTTAAAATTAGGCTGTACGAATTTCGTTTTAGGGTTGAGGGTTTGCGGGTTCTGCTTAAGGCTCCTAGTTCCGGCTTCTATTCGGAAGTCTATTTCAAAAGTTTTATTTACTGTGTTTCTGAATCAAGGCTTACGAGGTTGTATAGGATGTTACAAGGGTGCCACAAGGCCACAAGGCTTTACAGGGTTGTCCGGCAGCTTTATACGGGCTATTTCGGTTTTATCAGGGTTCTAAACAGGGTTCTGTAGGAGTTTAGGGTATCTACTTGGAGGTTCACGGGTAGTGATAAGTGGGCTATAATTATAAGTCCCCAATATGGGTTATAAGCATGGTTACCCTACTTAAAACCCTACTTCTAACTACCCATGAACCTCCAAGTAAACCTTAAACCCTATACCCTTATAGAATCCCTATAGATCCCTTTAAAGGGACCCTTAAAGGAACCCTAAACTATAGCACCCCCAAAGCCCCTAAGCCCTGAACGCCGTACTGGTGTTCTAAGGTTGGTCCGGGGCTTTACTGTAGGGCCTCTAGGGGCTCTTTGGCTGGGGTTTGGGGTTCCGGGTTTTAGGGTTTTAGGGTTTAGGGTTTAGGGTTTAGGGTTTTAGGGTTTAGGGTTTTAGGGTTTAGGGTTTTAGGGTTTAGGGGGTTTTAGGGTTCAGGGGGTTCTAGGTTTAGGGTTTTAGGGTTCAGGGTTTAGGGTTTTAGGGTTTAGGGTTTAGGGTTTAGGGTTTAGGGTTTTAGGGTTTAGGGTTTTAGGGTTTAGGGTTTTAGGGTTTAGGGGGTTTTAGGGTTCAGGGGGTTCTAGGGTTTAGGGTTTTAGGGTTCAGGGTTTAGGGTTTTAGGGTTTAGGGTTTAGGGTTTAGGGTTTTAGGGTTTAGGGTTTTAGGGTTTAGGGTTTTAGGGTTTAGGGGGTTTTAGAGTTCAGGGGGTTCTAGGGTTTAGGGTTTTAGGGTTCAGGGTTTAGGGTTTTAGGGTCAGGGTTTAGGGTTTTAGGGTTTAGGGTTTTAGGGTGTAGGGTTTAGGGTCTGGGGTTCAGTAATCAAGGTCCCCGCATGAAAAATTGGTTGTCGTCGGTATTGTCGGAGATTCCCAGTCGGCTCCATTTTAGAGGGTCCTTGTCAGAAAGAACGAACTATTTTGCAGATAGAGGCTTTAAGCTCCAACCCTAAGCTCTAAACCCCAAGCCGAAACCCTAAATCCTAAACCTTCTAATGGTGCCCTTATAGTAACCTTTATAGATCCCTTAGAGGAACCCTCAAAGGAAACCCTAAGCCGGCAGCTGCAAAAGGGGAGCCCTGTCTTCGCAAGAGCCCAGCAAATGCATGCTTTGGGCCCCTCGAATCCCCTCGAGGAAAGCATCCAATGGGGTGGCGGAGCGTGCCACTTCAGCATCTTACGGCTTTTTTTTGGAGGTTTAAGGTTAGGGCTGGAGGGCTCTCAGGCTGAAGATATACCCTAGACCCTAAACCCTAAACCGTGTCGGGTTGGCTCTTGACTGTTAACAAGGCGTGAGCCTGTACTGAGCTTCGTACGGTCCCGTGATGGGGCTCTACTCAAAGCTGAGTCATCAAGACACTCATCTTTGGAGTAGTTGAATTGGCTATGAAATCTTAGCTCTTTCAGCTGTTCAACCAAGACACCCTGCAATGCGGGCTTCGTCCTTGCTAGGTAGGAGGGGTAAAAACACCCCGTGCCGGGTTTGGGGCTTCCAGGCTGAAGTTTTCAGGGTTTCGGGGCCAGAGCTACTGCCCTCGCACCCCGTGTCACTCACATCACAGAGCCTTCCAGAATGGAGAATGGAGACACAACGTTCAGTACGGCGCCTTCGGTAGATTGATAATTGCAAGAACTACTGCCATGAGAACAACTGCAATTACTTCTTCTACGCCTACGCCTACTACCACTAAAGCCACTAGAACCATTTCTTCCACGAGTACAACCACTACCACTGTACCACTTCTGCCACAATCTGGCCCTCAACTTTAGGCAGGGCTCTCAGCGCTTCGAAAACCTGTGGGACGAGCCCTACGTCTTTGCGGTTGTGGTGGATGCCAAAGGCAGCGTTTAGGAGTACTTGGAGGATCAGGGGACTTAGTAAGTAAGGTTATAAGTCCCCTAATTGGGGTTATAAGTAATTATAAGTATAGTTACCTATTTATAACCCTAGTTACTAAGTCCCATGATCCTTTAAGTAGTTCATGGGCAAAGGGGCTTGCAGGCGGGAGCGGGACGGAGCGAGAGAGAGAGAGAGAGAGCAAATGAGAAGGTTTAGGGTTAAGGGATTAGGGTTTAGGGGTTTAGGGTTTAGGGGTTTAGGGTTTAGGGTTTAGGGTTTAGGGGTTTAGGGTTTAGGGTTTAGGGGTTTAGGGTTTAGGGTTTAGGGTTTAGGGTTTGGTAGAAAGAAGCAGGTACAGAAAGAGAGTGTTAGAGTGGCAGAGACGGTAGATGAAGGGGAGCGTGTACAAAGCAACAAGACATGCAACATGGCTTCGCAATGGCAGACAGGAGCGGACAGTAGTTCGAGGGAGCACACAGAGATCTCGTGGAGCCGCATAGTCGTGCAGCGAAGCTGCCCTCCCATGAACCCGAGGCCTGGAAACCTTAAACCCTGGAGCCCGAAGCCACAATCTTCAATACTCTAAGCCCGATAAACCTGAAATCCCAAGGCCCACCACGCCACCATAAAACAGCAGGCAAAAGCAAGCAGAAACTTCAAACAAGCAACAGCAGGTTACTGGATCTACCGTTGGCGGCCCATGGCGTACCCCCAGGTTGGGCAACCTTTCCCTTCAGCTGGGCTCTAGTTTACGAGCTTACTGTAATGTGGGCTTAAGTACAGGCAAGTAGAGTTTCGTGCCTTGTATACGGGTTTTGTAATTCACAAGAGGTCAAAAGGGCAGTTAAAGAACTTGAGTTAAGGTGCCCTGATGACGCTGTACAGTGAAACCTGATTTCTAACTATTGCAACTTGCACTACGTCCCAGCGCTAACTCAAGAAAAAAAATCCAGTTTTGATGCACGTCTGGTATCGGAACTAAGAACTAGAGGTGTAGGGTTGTAGTGTCTAGGGCTATAATGTAAGGGTCGACATAGGGTTCAGGGCCTAGGTCTGTTAGGGGTTTAGGTGATAAGAGTATCTTCCATTAGAGGTCCTCCCTAGAGAGCCCAATACCCCTTAATTAAGGAATATAGCTTAAATCATAATATGAAGCCCCTTATGACTTAAGGTATATTCCTTAGTTAAGGGGTATTGGGCTCTCTGAGTCTGCCTGCTTAACTTGCTGCTTTGGCGTCAATGCACGCATAGCCTTGGTCGGCAAACCCAGCTGTGAGACAGAAATCAAGCTGTAATCATTTAAAGCTCAGTCTTGAAACGAAGGCACCATCACATGGAAGTCGAGATAAGGAGTAATGCTAACCCTTTTCCAGTTATTCAGGCCCCTTTTTTTGGGAGGTTTCGGCAGAGCTTAGGGGTCGGAGGGTGTTGGGTGCGGTTGATATCCGATGATGTAAATCCTGCATTACTCACAATAAGGAATATTCCATAATTCCCGTAATTTAAGGTCATGAAGGTAATGCAGGATTTATATCATCAACCTAAGCCCTAAACCCTAAACCCGAAAACCCTATAGATCCCTTAAAGGAACCCCTTAAAGGTACCCTTATAGATCCCTTTACAGGAACCCCAGCATTTATATCATCAACCCTGCCACCCAAACTTGAACTCCTCAGGAGCAGACTGGATGGCCCGGTGTGGAACGCGTCTTGACATGCAGAACACTTCGAGGGTTCGAGGGGTTTTAGGGCTTCAGGTGGTGGTCAGCTCGGTTTTGGCGGTTTGCTGTGAGTTTTGTATGGGTGTGGGCATGTCTTTGCACTAAATCGCCCCGCGCGCCCTAAACCCTAAGCCCTAGAATCCCTAAACCCAAGAATCCCTAAGCCCGAAATCCAAGAATCCCAGGACCCAAAGCCAGGAATCCATAAAGTCCAAGACGAAACCCAAGAATCCCCAAACCCGAGAATCCCCAGCCGAAACTTTTAAAACCCACGAATCCCTAAATCCCAACCAAACCGAAGAATTCCTGAACACTAGAATTCCGATTTCTAGAGTATCTGCTCCAGATCCAAAATGATCAAAACAAGCGCGGGCTTGCGTTGTCGCATGCAAGCTGGGCTCCAAAGCAGTCGCACAACACACGGATTTTCCCGCATAGTAAGCAACTCTCGCACAGTCCCCTCTTCTTGTTGCCGAATTCTTCGCGGTACGAGACTGGTTCTCTGGACCATCACTGAACACCCAATGGCCCTCAAAGCCGAAGGATGGCTTGCATAGACCCAAGAATCCCCCAAGGCCCTAAATCCCTGAATCCCCCAAACCCTACACCCAAGAAGCCTTAAGCCTTAAACTACTGTACTCCTTAAAGGCCCTAACCGCCCCGTGTTCTCTTTGCCGAATCTTTGTAGCCGAGGCTATCGGGCCCTTCGCACGCTCCCTCCTCGCCCTATGCCTGTCACGAACCCCCGAGGCAGCACCTTTTAGTCTTGGGGTTTTAGGCTTGCTTTGGGGTTTAGGGTTTAGGGTTCCTTCAAAGGGTTCCTTTAAAGGGATCTATAAGGGCTACTATAAGGGTACTATGATATAGGGGCCTTAATTATGTCTTTTTAGGGATTGAGGTTTAAGGAGGTTCGGGGCTGACTTCAGCTCCAGGTTCTCGCTGCTTAGGGCAAGAAAAGCGGTTCAGTTGTTGAAGGTGCTACGTACAGGATCCAGAATCTCTCCTCCTACTCTTCCCGCCCCTACACTCATCCATTAAGGGGCCTAGTTTCAAGTTCTGATGACCGAAAGTCGAAATGCGCAAGAGCCAGCGGCAATGTTTGAGCGCACCGCGGCGATTGTGGCCAGGGTTCTGCCGTTGTTGACGTGCATGCTGGTGATGTTGACGACCTCTCTCTCTCTCTCTGTCTCTCTTTCTCTCTCGCTCTCTCTCTCTGTCTCTGTGTCTGTGTTAACCGCAGCCACTATTTTCAAGGCGTGTTTTGTGCTTTTGTATTCGTTGGTTTGCCAGCTCTTGCCCATTCCTGCTATTTCCTGTCACCGTCAAGGCTGCGGGCCGGGTGCACCATAAGCCCTAAACCCCAAACCCTAAACCGCTAGAGTCTAGGGTGTCCTGAGGGAACCCTTCAAAGTTTCAAGACTCGCAGAGAGCTCAAATGCGGAGTTGTTCTTTTGTGCAAGGCCTTCGCACGGACGTGCCTGGGGATGCGACTGGGCTGAAACTTGGGTGGTGTAGACAAAGCGGCAAGAAGTTTCGAACTTGTTGCTAAACCTGTTTAGGGTTTTCCGTTCACCTCCACCTATTTTTGTTGGTAGCCCTGCGTTAAATATCGTAGAATGTACAGGCAGGCCCCTGTCTTCATCCTCGTTCTTTTGCAGCTTTATTCATGAAGCCCACCTCAACCCTCGACGCTACCTGTAGTCTGGAGACGACAGGGAATCCCTAGGCGAACCTGAACCGCGGGCTTCTAGACTAGATGCACTCTTTGTTGAGAGCTGCGGCTCCTGGGGTAGGGATTTCTGGAGGGTTTAGTAAGGGGTGTTGTAGCGTAGTTGTAGGATTTTTTGGTCCTGGTTTCGATGTTTTATCGAAAGGGATAGTCGACTGTCAACATCTTGACTGTGAAACTTGCCTTTCCACCGGGAGCCGAAGTCCCTGCGGGATCCTCACTTTCAGTTATTCGCGTTGGCCATCTTTTACATTCAACATGCTCTGGAGAAGATCCCTCTTTAGACCATGGGTGGTGCATCAGTCTGAATTGCGCCCTTGAGGCTAGAACGTATAAATCGGATATTTTCATTTGCTAGGCTGCTTGTAATCATATTCGGTGTTCGCAGAGTTGCAAGGCCTGCAGCGGCGCTTCGAAGCTAAACCCTACACCCCTAAACCCTAAACCCCTGAACCCTAAATCCAGCCTCGGCGCCGACTCTTTGAACTTCCGAGTTTTGCAGAAGCCTGCGATGCAGCAGCCCATGGCCCTAAATTTTTAAAGCGCGCAACCTTAAACTCTAACAGCCTGAAATCTCCTTAGACTCCAAAACTCCTAGATGAGCTCTGAAATCCGGAAACGCTAAAACTGCCGATGCCTAGAATAACCCAAAGCCCCAAAGCCTTAGGGTTTAGGGTTTAGGGTGCAAAGAAACGCTGAGGTTGAGGAAGCGGTCATTCATCAACCCGGCTGCTTGGCATGGTCGATATTTCGGATTCCAAGGGACAGCATGTGGCTTCCATAGATGGAAGGACTTCGGCATGTCCCTGATCTGCCCCTCCGGGAATACACGCTCTTTCAGGTTTTAGGGTTGCGTTTAACACCACACTTCCGGTGCCAGGAGTTTGCCAGACGGCCTTTGGCTTGATAAAACCTCGTCTAAATTGACATGCTAAACTTAATTACATAATTAGCAATGTTAGAATTATTCCCCCCTTTTGTCCTTACCACTCGCATGCTCACCGTAATCCCTGAACCCTTGCACCCGTAAACCCTAAACCCCTTGACTTTAAACCCCTTAGCCCTAAGCCTTAAACCCTAAACCCGACCTCATGAAGCCGTGCCTGCGTTGTGCGAGTGTGCGAGTCGAAACCCTAAACCCTTAGCCCTAAACCTTAAATCCCTGAACCTTAAACCCCTTAGCCCTAAACCTTCAACCCTAAACCCTTACCCTGAAACCCTAACCCCGAAAAGCCCTAAATCCCTAAACCCAAGGCAGCCTAACCCCTTAACCCCAAGCCCTAAATCCCTTAGCCCTAAACCTTCGCTCGAGACCGTGGGAGACTTGTAATAACCTGATTAGAGCAGGTGACAGGCAGTCTATTGAAACAGCAGGCAATGTCCTGGACACCGGAGTGACACTTGCTGCTACAGGGTCAGCTTACTTTTCACATCATATGATGTAGCTGCTGAGCTCAAGTTTGGTTGAGTTGACTGTGGCAGAGTGTCATTTCGCCTAGTGGAGATATGATGGACTATGAGGAGCCTTGCCTGCCTTGTGCGAGTGTGAGCGTCGAAAACTTCAACCCCAAGCCCTTACCCTGAAACCTGGCCGTCCTTGGGCCCTTTTGACTTAGTAAGTAGGGTTAGTAAGGTGGGTTCAGGGGGATTATAATAGGGTTTCTAAGGGATACTAAGTAGACTTACTAAGTCAAAAGGGCCTCCAAGTAGGCTTGACGCCCGAAGCGACGTGCTTGCGCTCCAGCGTCGAGCAGGCCAGGCTTGAGACATCTGGTCTCGGGGGTTCCTTTAAGGGATCCTTAAGGGTTACTATAAGGGTACTATAGGGGTTCCTTTAAGGGATCTTTAAGGGTTCCTATAAGGGTACTACAGGGGTTCCTTTAAGGGTTCTATAAGGGTTACTATAAGGGTACTATAGGAGTCAAGGGTTCGGGTTTGGGATGTTGGGTTTAGGGTTTTGGTGTGTGGGGTCTAGGGTTTAGGCTTTGGGAATTTAGGGTTTTGGGGTATAAGTTTTGGCTCTAGTGTAGAGTTGCAGCACTCCAACCAGCTGAAAGCAGGGAAATTTCTGGACTTTAAACCTCAAAGCAGGGTTTTTCAGTGTTTCTAGGCCTTCACCAATATAGGTGACTGAAAATTTCTAATCGGGTTGTAAAAGTTTTGAAAGGGTTCTACATCGTGTAGAATGTAGGAGTGATGAGTAACAATATCCCAGTAGACTCTCTGTAGAAGTGTACAATAACAGAGCCAAGATCCCCTAGTCATTTTAGCTATGAAAGCCCCTAAACTGGTGAGTATCGGGTGTCGGGATAGCTGCTCGTAGTGTCCGTGGGCCGGAACGGAAGGTCACCTGGCAGTGGGGTGCCGATGCCTTGGCAGCCATGGCACAGGAGCGGGGAGAGAGCGTCGTGCTTTAATGCAGCGGCCTCAATAATTAGAATAATTAGAACAGGGTTTTGGGGTCCATGGTAGTATGCTTCATACTTGTATAGTGACGGCAAGGGGATGTTACTTCCAAGTGCTTTAATTTGTGAGTCAACCTATGCCCGATTCGAGACAGCCACCCCCTGGGATCCGAAGCCTGCCCCCAAACCCTGAACCCGAAACCCTTCCATGCCCTGACGCGAAAAAAAGCCCAAACACCTGAAGCTTGTACACTTCTGGATATGCCCCAGCACTCGAAATCTAAGTTCCCGAGCAGGGGGAAACACAATCTTTAAGCACTTGCAAGCTTTCTGAAGCCTCCAACACAAATCAACTCCTAAACAAGACTAGAACGACAACAGCAAGCCGAAAACCAGAACCCTAAACATCCCTAAACCCTAAGCCCCTAAACCCTAAAGCCTTAAAATCCTAAACCCTAAACCCTAAAACCCTAAACCCTAAAGCCTTAAACTCCTAAACCCTAAACCCCTAAACCCTTAAACCCTAAAGCCTTAAACTCCTAAGCCCCGAACCCTAGGCCCGGGAAACCCTAAGGGCAGAAAAGTCCGAACTTTTGAACCAAAGAAGCCCCAGGAGCTGGGAGAAGGCGGCAAGGGAGCGCGGTTCGAGGCAGATCAAGCCGGGAGCTGGTAAGCAGCTGCCTCCATCGAGTCTTTCGACTCTGCCTTGGGTTTAGGGGTATAGGGTTTTTAGGGGTTAGGGCTTAAGGGTTAGAGTTTAGGGGTTTAGGGTTTAGGGGTCTGAGGGGTCCAGCTTGGGGTTCAGGGTTTCGGGCTGAGGGTTTGAGGGTTTCGGGTCTGCTTTTGGTGTTTGGGGTTTGGTTGTTTTCAAGTGGGGAGTTAGTGTTTCGAGGCTCAATGGGCTTACATAGGGTTTAGGGTTTCGGGTTAGGGGCTAAGTTGGGCTTTCGGGGTTTAAGAAAGAAGCTCCGATGTCGTTTGGGGAGTTTTGGGTAGGCAGCCAACGGCTGTAGGGTGATAAACGTTCCGGATCCCTTTAGCCTCCTGAGGCCATCTGAGACCGTGAACCCTCAAGGTTGAGCATGGTGAAATAGGAGGGCCGGCACCAGAGCACGTCCACAATATAGGGCTCCTCAGTATCACATGTTATCTCGAAGAGGGCCAGGAGTAGATCTCAGGTGTTCGAGGGTTTAGGGGTTCAGAGGTTTTGGGGGGGTTTAGGGTTTTACTGTTTTCGGAGGTTTGGAGATGTACTGTTTAGGCGTGAGCGGTGCAGGGGTTTAGGGCTTGGGGGCTTTGAAGGTCGGGGCTTAGGGGCTTCAGGTTTAAGACTCAAGGCATTCGGGTAAAGGACTCAGGTTTGCAGTCTACAAATTTTGGGCTTTGAGTTCTAGAGGACTTGAGTTGGCTTTCTAAATCAAGAACCCTAGACTCAAACCCCATTCTACCCGCTTCGTCCTTGTTAAGTAGGAAGCTCTAAACCCCCAAAATCCCTAAACCCCAAAGCCCTAAGCCCTAAACCCCTTAAAAAATTGAAGGCGTCTCAGGGTCTGGGGAATTAGAACCCTAGCGCGTTTGGTTTTCAGCTCCGCAGCTTCGCCGGGTTCCTGAGACAACACGGGAAATAACTAATGTGAGGGCTTGAACATGGTTTCTGCAGCATTTGGGCATTTCGGGGGTGGGGTGCGAGCCTCGCAAGGTTTGAAGGGTCCGGGTTGAAGGAGAGGTAGGGATTTAGGTAGGGTATTACAAGTCTTCGCACAGCAGCAGGGTCGCCGCAAAAGTTCACCAAGCCCTAAAATGGCTCCGGTTCACGAGCTTCCGCCTCTGTGTGTTGGTCATCTCGTACTTCACTGTGGTTTTGTACGCATGGACACTGCATTAGTGGTTCTTCGGCGGAGCGACCGTTCCTGCTGAGCTCGCTGCTGCTTATTGGCCCTCCTCTGACGCTGGCCGACCTTCTGTTTGCCAGTGGTTCATCTTCCTCGGTACTCTTTCTGCATGGTTTTGGGGTTGCAGAGATCGTGGCCGCTGCCCGCTCATGCTGCTGTGGTCCCGCCTGTTTCTCTCGCCGTTGGCATCGCATGCAAGATGAAGACCTGCCACCTCCGGTCAATTTTCTACTCAGGGCATGGAGACCTCGTCTGGCATAGTCCCAGTTTGCGAGAGCGTAAAGTCTAAACCCGCCTGAAGGCTGATTCAGAGCCTAAGCCCTAAAATTTTAAGCCACTAAACACCAAACCCTGTACACAAGCCCTAAACCCTAAACCCTGAACCCGAAACCCACACCCCAAGGCCCTAAAGCCTGAAGCCCAACCCCAAACCATCAAGCAGAATTTGGAGATAGGCCTCTAGATACTGTGAGCTACCCAGAGACTCCAATATCCCTTAGTTAAGGAATATACCTTAAATTATAGTAGGATCCCTAATATGATTTAAGGTATATTCCTTAATTAAGGGGTATTGGAGTCTCCTAAACCCTTAACCCTATAGATCCCTTATAGAATCCCCTTAAAGGGAAGAGCTTTGGCAGGGTGCCCAAAACTGGTGGTCGGCCTTTGCGGACACGCAGCAGAACGGCCTGTTGGGCGCCAACTACCCGCCTTGACCTTAGGGGGTCAGAGATGATTCGGGTTTAGGGGGGGTTTATTGGGTTTAGGGTTTAGGGTTAGGCCCCGGGCTTTCGGCTTAGGGTGTCCGGATGGTTACTTGGAGGTTCATGGGTAGTTCAAAGGAAGGGGTATAAGTAGGGTATCGATACTTATAACCTAGACTAGGGGACTTAGAACCCCCACTTATAACTACCCATGAACCTCCAAGTAGGGTTTAGGGTTTAGGGCTTATGGCCTGGGGTTTCGTGCGTTACCAAAGCCATAGCCCCCTCAACCCTCATTCATCTGTTGACTTGCAATGCTGAACTCAATCTGGGTTATAAGTATAGATACCCTACTTATACCCCTACACTACCCATGAACCTCCAAGTAACTATCCCAAAACCCCTAAGCTAAAGTGGGGATGAGTATCTTGAGGACATTTGCTTCCGAGTGCAGCTACAAAGCCTGCACAAATCAGGACTGACCCTGGTTTTTGCCTGTACACTTCAATGCAAGTTGTCTGAGGTGTTGCATGTCCAACTGTGAGCCACTTGGACAGGGTCTGAACCTCTACAATATGTTGAGGTGGAATTCACTACACTATGTCACCTTTCACCCTGCTTCGTGAACTCAGCCATGCAGGAGGCAAAACAAATCCTGATTAAATATTAATCCCTGCAACTCTGGAACCCCAACCCTATCTTTGGATCTGACTCAGGTGAAGGGCATCTCGGGCCATTCTGTGGAGACTTCCGTGACAGAACACCAAAAGACCCTTCAGAACCCTTATAAAACCCTCACAGAACCTTGGAAAGACACACTCGAGAAGCCTTCTTCAACCCTTATAGAACCCCAATAGACCCTTATAGTGATGGGTGGTTAGGAGTCTCGGCCCCAAACCCTACCCTTAACCCTAAACCCCTTAACCCTAAACCCTTGACCCCAAACCCTAAACCCTAAACCCTAAACAGTTAAAGGTTGTTCGGAACTGAGGCCTTCCATCATGGGCGTGGAGGGCAAAAGTATGGGCGAGAGGCAGGTTCCCCAGGTTTAGGGCTTAGGGGGACGTAGGGGAAGGGCTGAGGGGTGTAGGGGTTTTGGTTTAAAGTGTAGGGTTCATAGGGGGTTAGGTTTAGTGTTTATTGCTTATGAGTGGGAGGTTTTCCTGTCATCCTGCGTATTTTGTCAGGCAGGTTTAAGATCCATTCCCAGAGAGCCCAAGCAGCCCAATACCCCTTAATTAAGGAATATAGCTTAAATCATCATTTGAAGCCCCTAATGATTTAAGCTATATACCTTAATTAAGGGGTATTGGGCTCTCTGGGTTCGCCTTTGGGGGCCTGTGCTCTAGAGTCTAGAGTTGCAGGGGTTTTGGGGTTTAGGGTTTAAGGTTTTTCAGGTTGGGATCGAAGGTTTAGCGGTTTGGGGTTCAGATAATTTTTCCTGGATTCTCGGGACTTAAAAAGGTCATAGCTAGCGTCTGCTTCTGGGTTTTGTGGGATCAAAGGGTAGCACTTCGCTTTCTGAAGTTTACTTGGAGGTTCATGGGTAGTTATATATTATAAGTGAGGTTATAAGTCCCCTGTTTATGGGTTATAACTATAGTTACCCTACTTATAACTACCCATGAACCTCCAGGTAGGGTTTAGGGCACCTACGAGCATGCAGCATCTTCGGGGAAGCACTGGCAAAGTAGTATGTCAGATTCGAGGGTGTGTGGGGATTTGGGAGTTTCCGAAAATTACTGTAGGGGTACCTTATTTTTGGGACCTTATAATAAAGATCCTACTATTTAGGGTGCTATACTAGGGTCCCCTATTTTCGGAAACCCCCATTTGCTTTTGCGCTTGATTTGGAGTTCGGCTTTCCCAAGGGTTCGGGAGTTGGAGCCCGTCCTTAGTGGCGCTGTGATCAAAACAGTACTCTTCCGAGATAGAAACAATCAAAGCCCCTTCTCTTCCAGCAAGTTATAGGACCCTAAACCCCAAACCCAGGTCCTAACCCTGAACTGTAAAACTCAAGCCGCGCACGACCAAGGAAGGTAGCTCTTGTCCTTCTTACCACTATGCGAGACCAATCCGAATCCTCACGGAGTCCTATACAGAGGTATTATCCAAGCACGCCCTTAGGCCTTAGGGCTAAGGGTCTAGAGTTTAGGGCGCAGGGTTTGACAGATTTAAGGGGTTGCGAAGAAACCTTCGAAATACAATTCCAGCCTTAGCCTTTCAGACGCCGGCCAGTGTTGAGACTGAGAAGTAGCAGTGTAGCAGCGAAGGCTTACAAGAAGGGGGGGCTGTGACTTGGTGTTGCTACACACTGCCCCACCGACAGCGGTGTTGCAGTGGCCCCAACAAAAGATTATACAACATTTGATAATCAGCCTTGCCCACGATGGAAGTGTCCAATACTCCCTAAGTGATTGAAAGTGAAGTTGGAACCTCCACATTCCACAGGCTGAACTGTAGCACGCCCGGCACGTTCACCTGCGCCTGTGAGGTGGGTTCAGGGTTTAGGATGGCGAAGTTGGAGGCTGAAAGGATATGGGAGCTTCCGAAAATCAGGGGTACCTTATTTTGGGGTCCTTGTAATAAGGATCCTACTATTTAGGGTACTATATTAGAGTCCTCTATTTTCGGAAACTCCCATATGTTAATCAGGGCTGCAAGCTAGGCATACCTCAAGGGGGCTTTGGCTGCAAGATAGGTTTTGGTTTTGGAAGGGCAGCTGCCTCAAACCAGTTAGCCCTCAAACGCCACCTGAACCCTATCATTAGTACTGTAACACTTACCTTATTAAATAACGGTTCCTTGCTATGTCTTGCTTATTTCACTTTAAGTCCTTGAAAGGTAGGTTTTTGTAGTGTCTAAACCCCCGGGGTGGCTGCCCGAAGACTGCTCTCCCAAAGCAATATAAATCCAGAAATAAGAAGAGAAGCCGTAAATGTCCGCCTGAACCCTACACCCGAAGGTTCTGACTGGCCTTGAAAGCTTTAACAGCAGGGTCCGACGGTGTGACAGTTGTGCAGTTTCCGAGGCAACATTTCAGTTCAGGGTTTAGGGTCCCCGTCACCCCGAACCTAGACCCCGAACCTAAAGCCCCAAACTATGGAGAGCCCGAAGGCATGACGATCTGAAGGTTGTGCTGGCTCCGCTGCAAAGTCGGGAGGGTGTAGTTTTCAGGTGCGATTCGACGCGAATGGGCACCTCAATGTGTGAATCCTTTGTGTTCCTTTTAGAAGAGCATTGTAGCAACCGACGGCTTTGCCCGTGATAGCACACGCAGTGCAGGCAGGCTCAGCTCATTTGGGGTGCTCAAGTTCTCCAGTAGTCAGGTTTCCAGAAATTGTGCATCGAGGTCCATGAGAAGGGCAAAGCTTTGGGCTATAGAAACACCTAGAACACTGTTCCGTCGTAGAGTTAACCGCTAAAACTTACGTCCTAAACCCCAAACCCTAAACTGGCCCTAGGCTAGACTAAAACCCAGATGCGTGTACTGCACCAGTCCTCCTCGTAGGGTCGAAGAGCCCCTATGCCCAAAAGCTCCCTACGCCATCCTAAGAGCCTCTATTTCTCTCCTGGTGTCAGTATCACTTCCTCCTTACACGGCAACCGACGGCCATGGATCAAACCCTAAACCCTAAACTTTTTTAATGTATCTCTCCTCCTTGAAGGCCGAGCACCGTCGCGAGATGCTCAATCGGCGCACGCCGCCGAAGGGCGCAACGGCCGTCTTCATCTGATCTGCCCTGGCAGAGGCCCAGGGGACGTAGTAAGTAGGTTATACATAGGGGTTATAAAGTTATAAGTACCCTACATGGAGTTATCCCAATTATAAACCTACCAAGCCCTGGCAGAGGCGGTTTGGTGAGGTTCACGGATTGGGTTTAGCACCGGACATATATTTTGTTATGGGTGCAAAGTGAGGTCTGAGGGCATGATGCTGCCACCGGAACAGACACCGGCAGCCGGCAGTTGACTCAGTATGTACAAGAGTCCCAAACCTGCATGAATCGAGACTTTCCGTGAAGATGTATGCCACTCCGGAGAGATTGTGCCTCAGGCTTTAGGGGCAACAGCATGCTATACTCCACTATACTATAAGTCACTATACGGTCTAATGTTATGCGATACTATACTCTATATAGTATGCCACGATTACGGAAGCTCTTGTTTTTAGAAGCCCTTGCATAGGCAAAGTCTGCTTAGGCCGCACTCCAGCAGTCTGCTCCCAAGCCCACCCGTACTATCGGGCAGTAGGTTACGGGTTCCGGGTTTGGGGTTTAGGGTTTAGGGTTTAGGGTTTAGGAGTTTAAGGCTTTAGGGTTTAGGGTTTAGGGGGTTCAGGTTGAGGATTCGGCAAAACTCGGCATCAAGTAGTCCTTGGGGTTTCCTGGTTTTATGTAATACGGTTGATGGACAAAATCCTGCATGACCCATAATAAGGAATATACCATAATTCCCATAGTTTAGGGTCCTTAGGGTCATGCAGGATTTTGTCCATCAACCGTATCCCCAACGGCCCTATCCTCATTACGCCATCCTCCCCCCCGCATTACACGACTCTGACGTGCAGGAGTTGC
The DNA here is from genome assembly GCA_003297005.1 of Symbiodinium sp. clade A Y106. Lineage (NCBI taxonomy): Eukaryota > Dinophyceae > Suessiales > Symbiodiniaceae > Symbiodinium > Symbiodinium sp. clade A. Next base: position 53,535 of record BGNK01003544.1, read on the forward strand.
GAGAGTTGAGCCCGCCTTCTTCCTGGCCTGTGGCCCATGATAGAAGCCCCTTACAGGTGGCTAGTTCTTCTTCCATAGTACTCCCATATGGGAACTACCCACCTAATAACTACCCACCTGTAAATGGCTTTGACATGAGTCCTTCTCTCATGGACGCTTGGTTCGTGTGTGAAGCAGCAAGGCACCCCAAACTCCTAGGGCTCCGAAGGCCTTGTTAGTCAAGGCCCGTAGGATGCAGCTATCGAAGCTATGGGTTTAGGGGTAGAAAGACGATAGCATGTAATGCCCAAACCTGGGATGAAACTATCGGGACCCATTTCCGCCCTCATCATAGGTTTGGGTGTGCTTCGCAGTTGACTCGAGTTTATGCGTCAGGCAGTGGCACAGGCCTGCCACTGTACAGCACATGTGGTTTCTCAACTGCTCTGGACCCATAAACCCTAAACCCTAAAACCCGAAACCCAACACCTTCTGGGAGCTCCGGTGCAGTGACGCAGGCGAGCTGGAAAATGAATGAACGGGTGAGCTTCTGGTCTGGGGTTTGCTCGTAATACAGCAGAGTATAGTCTAGTATAGGAGAGGATAACATATTATCTCATGTTTCAATCTCATCATCATCATATCTAATATCTAATATCCAATATGTAATATCTAATATCTAATATCTAATATCTGTATCTAGATCTGTATCTATGCGCATGTATATTTATGTACACACATATATACATATGTGTATATGCATAATGCATGTTTAAATTAGCATGCGGGTACAACATTCTTTGGTTAGACTATCACCTGCATCATGTTGTTTACAGCAGGACGACTAACTACTGCATACCGCACATAAGCGCAACTCAGATGCACCCTGCCGCAGCATATAGCCGAGGAGTCCAGGGCATGTGCTATCTGAAGTATGTGCATGTATGCTTGATTCTTGTTCTGCGGTTATGGGTGGGGTAGTTCATTCGGCAGGCCCCGTCCACAGAACACATCTTTTGCACAGAAGTGCAGAGGGTCCGACCTCTTGCGCAATCCCCGCAAGCTGGCAGTGATGTGAATGCAAGTTGTCGTTCCAAATTCAGAAGTCCCAACACATGTTGGGCTCATGAAGCGACAAGTCAATGCCTGAGCCAGCTTGCACACCAGATTGGCACGATGGCACATTTGGATGGCAGGCTGGGAGTGCGGAGCTTTGTTGGGCCTGGCTTGCTTGCGGCTTGCAGGCTGGGAAGAACAAGTTTGTCGTTCCAAATGCAGAGATCCTCCCGTGACCGGGTTGGGCTGTGAAGAACGCGAGCGTTGCTGAGCCATCATGTTGACTTGAGGCTGGTACCACCGCTTGTGCTGACCAATCGCTGTTTGGTGTTGTTGACTGGCGCTGGAAATTGCGGGCCTTCGCATTGCTTTTGCCTCGTGATGGGCAAAGGCACAGACATTGTCGCCGGACCCTCCCATCTGAGCGCAATCGTTTGCAAGGGCTCCGCCTGCAATGCGACAGCATGCAAGCTATGCATGGAAGCCGATCTTCCTTGCTTCAGGTTCCGCGGCTCGTCGGGCAAGGATGATGCAAAGTTGTCGTTCCAAATTCAGATGTCAAGCACTTCGTGCTGGATTGTGAAGAAGGAACTGTGTATCCTGAGCCAGGGCCCTTCAAAGGCTTCAAGGGTGGTTCTCTAAATTAGAGTCCCTTTTTGGGTCCCCTAATAACCCTAATATAATGCGGCACCCTTAGAACAAGGACCCTAAAATGGACCCTAATTTAGACAACCACCTTCATTGTATGCACTCGCAGGAGCAGAAGCCCCATCCTCACAAAGGTATGCCAAAAGTTTTGAATTTTTCATTCTTCATATATTGGATTACTATAGTCCACTATATCATACCCCGAAGCCTTTTCTACCATGATGTAAAGCAAACCTCCCTGCGCAAGTTTTCTCTCTGGGGTTCCGGTCCGGCTACTTATTGCGTCCTTTGCTGCGTTTAGGGCTTGGGAATGGTACCCCCTTGAGAGTAATACTAAATGTACCTCAAAGCCATGTCCCAATTGTTAAGGCCCCTACTGCTGCTTTGGCATTTGTGATTGTGGTCGGTTGTCGCGCATTTCGCTATTGTTGTACAGAGCAGGGTCAGGCCCCTCTGTTACATGTTCCATTGACTCTTTTGCTGCCACACCGGCTGGAGCCTCTGGTCAGAGCGACCCTGCAGCCACGACTCGGCAGCTTCAGACCTTCCCCAGTGACGGCGTGACAACGAATACTGTCAGAGAGGTCACTGATCAATGCTGACCCTAACGTTCTGACAATACAGCCCACGCAGCAACCACTTTCCACAAAGCTGTCTTGAAATTTCGTCCTGGCGGCGCCTGTGGATGGGATCCATGGCTGCCATGGCAGATGCACCCATGTGCCCTGGCCAGGAAACCGTGGGTTCTGCAGTTCTTTTGTGGCAACATGGTGTGGCAGTTTGTGGGTTGGATTTCCTTGCCACTTGGAGGACGTGAATGTTCATGGGTGGTTTGTGGCAAGTTTTGTTAGAAGAGCATTAGCGGAGTTTTACAAGTAGTCATAGGTGTTGTTCCCCCAGCTACCAAGTACTGATTAGCTATTCCTACATAAACCCTGGGCCTTAAAGCATCATAAGCACAAGCAGAGCCTCCAACATCCCTCAATTAAGGAATATTGAGGGACCAAACCGACTATTTACCAAGATATAATTTGTTGGGGTTCCTTCGTGCAGTTGTAGTAAGGCAAATTGCACCGCAAGCTGTCCCTAAATTAAACCCACTCCCAATGGGTTGCCTACAAGGTAAGGACCTTATAATTCCGGGCATATTGGGGTCCATGACTTTCTGACGCCCCCAAGTCGCAGAAACCTCAAGCCTAAACCCCTTTGCACCCGATCATAACGGACTCGTACACCTCGCAGGAGAAAAAGAAGCCTTCAAAGCAATCTAACTCCCTGAATCCTGAGCCCTCCTCGGAACTTTCAACTGGACCCCAGTCAGCCGATTTACCCTGCGTTGTAGCTTCGTCCCAACCAGGTGGGAGGCAAAAAACACCCTAAACATCAAAAGCCTTAAACTCAAAAGCACTAAACCCTATAAACCCTAAACCGTGTGCCAAGGCTGGCAGCGGCGCGGCTGTTGGAGCCCTTCCCATGCCTTTCAACGATGCACACAACCCTTAACCCTAAACGAACCAGTATCACTGCAGACCTTGCCAGGCTTGTCCAAGTGTGAGTGTCAAAAAACCCTAAACCAGTGCTGTCTCTGTAGGCCCGCAATAGGGAAGAGACGGATCGATGAAGCTATCTCTTACTATTCATGCTATTTTGTCGCAAAGGATTAAATACTCATACTTTTCAGGAGATGTTATTTTGTCGTACGGAAATGTTTGTATGCATACTTTTTCAACAGAGGTTTGTATGAACTCCGGGCCTTAGAAAACCCTGAACAAGAAGCGCCAAATCCGGGAGGATCTGTGGAGCTTCTTCCCGGTAGAGTGCAGGTTTGTTTTGAATTTAGGGTTTCGGGTTTAGGGGTTTAGGGTTTAGGGTTCAAAAGTGTTTAGGGTTCAGGGCTCAGGGTGTTTAGGGTATATTTTGGTGTCGCTTGACGGAGCCTGTGGTGCTAGGACTACTCGGATTCTGTCGGCACCAAAGCTGTGATAGCCGTACGATTAGTCATCGTGCCAAGGCAAAGCCGCACACGGCTTGCCAGAGTTCTTGCGCAGAAACGAATCATGACATAGAAATCACCCTAAAGCTAACTAGCCATCGTAAAGTCATATAGCCAGTAGAAGCTGTCGTCTTAGCCGCCATTAGTCCACATAGAACTAGGAGAAGTACAATCCTGGCTTCAGGTGGAGTTCCTCTGAAGAGAGATTGTGAGAAGCATAAATAGTTGCCAATACAATTACTTGTTTAGTTTTGCTCAGTGTAGATCCAGTATATTATCCCCGCACACCTCCATTGCATTTATTGCAGGCTCCTGGACAACCTCTTACCCGTGTGCACGCTAATGTTTGCTCGTTCTGTTTTGTATTGATGTTGCATGAGATGATCGACCCCCCTGTCCTAGCAGCGGTTGAAGTTAGTTAGAGGAGGGGTCCCAAAATTAGTGCCGAAACCCGACTACCTAGAGGCGCCTGCAGGGAGGGGTTTGCGAATCACAAAGTTGCATTGACCCCTTAGACCCTATGGGAGTCTTCTGCACTCTGAAACTCTTCAAGTCTTTTCTATGCAACTTGTATACAAAAAACTGCAACACGCTTTTATGACACCTCATTCTGACCTTATAAATGCACAAAAAAACCCGTGACAAACCTAGAAATATGCAATAACGAAACAGTTTAAACCCTGACTTCCAGTCTGACCAGTCAACGCACTTCTGAACCGAATCCCAGTACCACGGCCGACCCGGGTAGTTCCCTGCGGCCAGGAGCCCCTCGCCGAGCGAGTTGGCCGTCTCGAGCACACGACCCAGGCCTCCGGCGAACTTCGAGTTCGGTGCTCTTCTACACCATTCCCGTGGTTTTGGAGTTTAGGGTTTCATTCCCGTGCTTAGGGGACTGAGTTTCGAGGGGGCTGGAGCTGAAGAACTTAGAGGATCGAGAGCTTTTGGGAGCGCAGTTAGAGTCGTGAGAGGTAGCAGTGGTGGTGGTGGTGGTGGTGTCGTAGTAGCAGAAAACTTCACGGTACTTCCATTTGCGAGAAGCGACCGTCAATTGGCTAGTAGGGGGCCGGACGTAAACGGATCGACAACTCCTGTGGATCCGTGTTTGTGTCTCATCCCATCGTGAGGTTCTAGTATTCTAGTACTGATACTATGTCCGATGTCGCTGGAGCTCGGGTGCGAGCCTTCAGGAGTACCCAGCTCAGTACTGCTTACTTGGGAGCTGGGATCGTAGAACGGTAGGACACCAATGCGACATACTCTACCTGTACTACAACAGTGGTTACCACAGGTTGGAATCTCAAGAACTGCTCGACGGATATGGGTGTGAGACGATTCAAGTCATGCCTTCCGGCTTTCCACACTCTCAAGATGCTATCCCTCTCAGTCTTGAACATGACGCTACGACTCCGCGACTGGCGTTGAAACGCGCGCTCAGCTAAAAGACAAGGTGAGCAAGTCATGGCACACATCGAACGAATTTTTGCTGGCGCAAAACTCCGTGCCATTGGCAGGTACTTGGCATGAAGTGTGGACACAGAGGAATGTGCCTACAAGTGTTCTTGTTAGGCTATTGGTCGAGAAAAGAAACTCCTCGTTTATCTGTCACAAGATCCACCCATTCGAGGAAACATGGCTAGTTAAAATGAAAAGCCGCAGACGATGCATGAGACATGGGCCCAGGTAGTCTTACGAGAAGCGTGTCAGCAGTCTTTCACTCCCTGGTAGCCGGCAGCTACTCTAAACAAAGAATCCTCTACTTTTCCCTATAAGTTTTCGTGCTACAAGTGTCCCAGACGTTTGCGGAACCAGCAATTGCTTCAATCTTCCGCAGTGGCTCATGATTTCTTCCAGGTGCAGTCATAAACTCACGCTCAGCGCTCTAAAAACCCAAGAACGCAAACTTCAAAAAGACGCAAAGCCCTAGTCTACAACAAAGCCTAAACCCTGTACATCCCTGTACTGCCACACACCTGAAACCCTACACTACACCAAAAAACCAAGCCCTAGATTGCTGTATTCTTCCGAATTGTCTTAAGCCACCGAACCCTAAACCCTCAACCCGAAACCCTTAACCCGACACCCTGAACACCCCTAAATCCCAAACCTTCAACCCGAAACCCTTAACCCTAAACCCTGAACACCCCGGAATCCGAAACCCCCCACCGAACGGAACACCCCTCAATCCTAAACCCTACCGAACCCTAAGTCTCTGAAGCGCAAGAGCCGTAAACCGAAACTCCCCGGAGCAGAAGCCTGCACGGGCTCAGGGGTTTAGGGTTTAAGGGTTTAGGGGGTTGAGGGTTTAGGGTTTAGGGAGGGGTTGAGGGTTTAGGGTTGAGGGGTTGAGGGTTTAGGGTTTAGGGAGGGGTTGAGGGTTTAGGGTTTAGGGTTTAGGGAGAGAGAGGGGTTGAGGGTCTAGGGTTTAGTGACTAGGGGGAGAGAGGGGTTGAGGGTTTAGGGTTTAGGGTTTAGGGAGAGAGAGGGGTTGAGGGTTTAGGGATTTCTGGAAGGGAAAGTCAAGGGCACTCTGATGGGGACGTAAGAAATGGGGGCGTAAGCCATTGGGACCATTCGGGCCCATTTGGGCCCAAATGGACCTTTTGGAAAACGCTATTTTGGGTTCGGAATCCTGCNTCGGAGTTCGGTGCTGGAATATTGCATCTGTCGGGCTATGGAGTAGAGGCAAGCTTCCGGCAATGTGGACGCGGTAGTGAGGGTGACATTTTCCAAAACCGCCCAAAACAGTCCAAAACTGCCCAATTCGGCATTTTTGGCAAACGCCCCGGCCATTAGGGTTTTTTTCCACTCACTCACGGCTTGCCGTTGCCGTTCCGTCAAGTTACAACCCTCCTCCTAGCAGCAGATCCCCTCTTGGTCTCAGCCTGGTGTGATTTCAGGAGGCTTAAGCCCCCATTTCTTAANCGTTCCGTCAAGTTACAACCCTCCTCCTAGCAGCAGATCCCCTCTTGGTCTCAGCCTGGTGTGATTTCAGGAGGCTTAAGCCCCCATTTCTTAAGCCCCCACCTGTATTTCCTTAAGAAAGGGTTTAGGGTTAGGATTCAGGGGTTTAGGGTTTAGGGTGAGTGCTGCGTAATATAATAAGGCGCTGGTTCAAAAGCCCTTCTTCCGTAATAGCGATTGTAATACGGATCCCAATAGAGTCAATGGGGGATTTTGTTTTAGAAAGGCGGTTTATTGGTCAAGGATTTTTGTTAAAGCTACGAGTCTCATTTGGGTCAGAAGGCTGCTTGCAGCAATATACACACCCCCCATAGCAGCCATATGGAACCCATTGCAGCCCGGTCTAACACAGAATGCATAAGTGCTTCTCCGAGCCATGCTTCGCTTCCGATCTGCTGCGTCCACAGACGGAGGCGCTTCGGCTCGTCTCGGTCGCTTAATGTAGTTACCATAGCAAGGAAGCCCGATTATTTTTCAAATTCCTACTGTAGTAGCTGATTCCTCAACAGGAACCGAGAAAAGCTTAGCCGCCTAGATTGGTTTGACATCTCATCCCTGCTCTGCTCCTGTCCCTTACGGTGTTCAGCATTTTAGGGTTTAGGGGGCAGGCATAGCTGTGGAGCCCTGCTTCAACAAAGGGTTTAGGGTCTAGGGTTGGCAGCCAGGAGTTGGAGCTGCGCCGGGCATGGCGGCAGCCCCTGGACAGAAGAAGAGTGCAAAACCTCGGCTTGTGGTTTGTAAGTAATACTGTTATACTTGTGCCAGAACCAGGAAGCCGTATGATTTACTATAGTTTTCTATAGCTTAAACCAATTTCCTTTACAAAGCCCCAGAGTTGTTGCTTGCTCACTCTGAAGATAAGGGTAGTAGGTTGCCGGGGATTTTTGTCTTGTGTTGACCCGGAACACTTCTCCCACGGCTTGGTCCAGGGTAACCAGCGTAACCAGCGTATGCGTCTTTATCATGGGCTTGGGGGTTCGGGGCTGCTGGGGTGTAATTTCCCACGTTGATGCCGTCCATCTGACAGTGCATCTAGTCTGGCCTTCGTGCGCGGCGGAGCCATGACTCTGGAGGCCCAGCTGCTTGGCAAGGATTTGGCCGGGATCTGCTGTCGGCCCTAACGTCCAGAATTGACCGCCTCCAGGCGGCACCCACTTCGCAGGTGAGGAGACGGCGAAAGCCATTCAGATGCTCCTCCGCCAGGGTCATGGAGAAGCCGGACCACACACCAAAGCTGCTTATAACTTACCTGTGTCATCTGCAGGGACTGCAAGTTGAAAGGGCATTTGGTACTATACTTAGGGGTTTGATGCCGAACTTGTCAGGCCCATGCAGCTATTTGGTGAAGTTTCCAAAGTACACCCATTTTCTTGGGCTGGCATTGTGTTCATTATTTGTTGCCACCCTGCCCACGAAAGCCAACCTGAAATCCTGGAGTACTGCGAACGGCGAACGCGAACCAAGTGACCTCGCCTGCCAGAGTCCGAGATGCGACAGTGTAAACCCAGCACTAGGCTTTGCTCTACAGCGCAAACGGGGTAATGCACGAATCTGATTAAGAAACCCTGGGCCTATAACCCCCAAAAATAGTAGGATTCATATACGGAACCCTAATAAAGGCCCATTATTTCTTAATCAGGTTTCTACGTTATACGATAGGCTGCCGGAACCCGGAAGTTGCACCATGCAGGTGGGGTTTAATTGTTTAGGGCTTTCTGGATTAAGGACTCAAAACACGTTCCCTCCCTTGCCCCATTCGCATAACATCTTCATGCAGATCGAAGCATGGATAATTAGTCATTACGGTTCCTCATTTCTAGCACATGTATATCATTGAATTGGTTTCGGGGCTAGGTTGTGGAAGTCTTCCAGCCGTCGAAGCTTTTACAAAATATTACGTAGCAGGGCCACTCGAAGCCAGATGCTTTCACATGTAGTCTTGCATTTAGGATCGGCACCTGCCCGTAGTTGGTTAGGGCCTAGGCTAGGGTTCAGGGTTCTTAGTAGTGGTTTCTCGTACCAAAGACGAAAGCCTTAATCACAGCTTGTTGGGCTCGTGCAGGCATTGGGCGTTTTCAAGATCTGGAGTTTGCCCGCATATGTAGTCCGGATGTGGTAATATAGTCCGGATATGTTGCACGTACAGTAATATACCGCAAAACCCTGTACTGTAATTAAGCTGGATGATCCTCAACCCCTGTTCCTAGCAACTGACATTCTGCCCTTTAGGCCTTCCTTTTGGGGGTTCCTTGACGGTATTTTTAAAAGTTTAGGGTTTATGGAACACAAAATTCGGGTCAACTTCAACATAACATGAAAGGCCAGTAGGCATGGTCACAAGTCCCGAGGCCGGGGAAGAGTGAGCTCTAAAAACCCCCGATCCCGTAAACCACGAAACCCTAAAGCTCAAGAAAGTGGGGATGTTCGGGTTTTCGGCTCAGGGGTTGCGGGTTTGCGGTTTACGGCTTAGGATTCCCGGGTAAAGTGTTTAGGGTTCAGGGTTTAGGGTTGTGGGGTTGGAGATTTATGACACCCCAATCTCCGACGCGGCTCGTTGGACCCAGGAGCCCGAAAACCGTCACAGTCTTCTTGCAGCGTATGGGCCGTGTCGCTTTCCTGCCATCAAGCCAGAGACTCCAAAACCCAGTTAAGGAATATCACATAAAATATTGTAGAATCCCGATATGATTTAAGATCTAGTTAAGGAATATCATGCAGAATATGGTAGAAGCCCAATATGTTTTAAGGTATATTCCTCAATCAAGGGGTTTTGGGCGTGTCTGGGAAGCTCGATGTCCGGGCCTGCTGTCTATTTCGAGTTAAGTGACTTCGGCTCTTCAGGGCATCCCTCTTCGGCTCTTGAGGGTCATGGTGTTGAAAAATCCGTGTAGGAGTCTTAGTAGCTGAGTGGATGAATACACTTTACACTTTTTGGGATAATCTCACCCACTATACCACTGAAAGTGTAAAATTTTGGGGGCTTATGAACTCAGCAACTAAGGAGTGGTTGAGCCTAACATCTGGACAGCAATGCTTTTTCTTCAAAGGGGTTCACGGGCGTTCGAAGGTGCAAGAACAATGCATGCTGGTGGCTCGGGGCGGAGACCAGCATCTCCTACGACATTCTACTACTGCTGCAGTCACCACCAGCATCACCACCACCTCGACCACGACGACGTTTCACGACCACTACTAATACTCCTTTGTACTACGACGGCGACGACGACTGCTCTACTAACCTGCCCCTACCCTACTGCTGGTGCTACTGCTAGTGCTGCTGCTGCTGCTAGTCCTTCTGCTACCGCTGCTACTATGACTACTGCCGCTGCTGCTGCTGCTGCGAGTACTGCGGTCGGGACTGCCGCCGCCGCTGCTGCTACTGCTCCTAGTACTCCTCCTCCTCCTACTTCTACTACTACTACTACTACTACTACTACTACTACCACCGCTACCACTACCACTACCACTACCACTACCACTACCACTACCACTACCACTACCACGACGACGACTACTACTACGACGACGACTACTACTGCTCCCCCTCCTCCTGCTGCTGCTGCGCCACTACAACTATCACCAGCACAACAAAAGAACAGCTAGTACGACCGCGACTACCACCACGACGACTACAACTGCGACCACGACGAATATGACGACGGTATCGCTGACGACGACGACGATAACTACGACCACAGCTGCCACGAGTGCTACCACTATTTTTCCTGCTGCTGCTACGACTGCAACTACTGTCAGAATTGCGAGTATTGGTTTTCAGTCAGTTTTTTGGCCTTGGACGGTCTGCCAAACTCATTTCGTTCGAGAGCCTGGACTTCTTAGTGGTGATGTGATCATGGGGCCGAGGTAAAGCCAAACCTAGAAGCAGAGTTCAGCAAGGTGGCCATAAAGAAGAAACTGCGGTAGGTATGGGCCTCGAAATATTATGCATTTCTCCAGTTGAATTGAGGCGGGCCGCTGGCAGCATGCCGTAGAGACCTTGGTGCTTTTGGCAGCACTTGTAGCGAGGAGGTGGGATTGGTTTTACTACACCTGGACACAGGGTGGGTTTCAGCATTCAAGGCTCGCAGTCAAATTGGAAGGCGCTGGATGTCGAGAATCATCGACCAAACTCCAAAGTTGGTTTCACCTCCAAACGACTATGCAACAAGAACCTCACCAGGCATGTCCGAGAGTGAGCACCGAAACACGAAATCCTTATCACCCTTCTAGTGTCTCCATCAAGACACCCGTAAACAACTTAACAGGCCACAGCAACCATTTGCATACCCACATATTCCTTTACAGAGCCCCAGGGTTTGGCGGCTGTCGAGTCAATCGTCCGTCAGATTTCGGCTCACCTCCAAGAGCGGTCGGAAAGCCCCAAATGGCTTTCTAGGAGACAGGGGCGTTTTGGTGCTCCTTACACCCTAAACCCTAGGGTTTGTTAGGGTTAAGATCTATGCAATTACACTGTACAGGCATATGAACATTTTCAGCGACCTTCAAACCTACACATTCACCGGTTACATATGTAGACATTCATGTGCGTGCGAGTGTCTGTACGCTTGTGTAGGTAGGTAGGTATGGTGGGCTTGCTTCAACTTGGAACTTGAATTCCAACACGTTCCACCGCATGACGCAGGACTCCTTGTGTGAAACATGCGCAGAATCTCGCACCAGGTTTGGTTCTGCATACCGAGTAGGTAGCTAGATATTTCGGAGATTTCGGAGGCAGTCTCTTGTGCACGTAACTAGCTGTCGGCTTGGCTGCGTGGTTCATCTGAAACATTGCAACAGGTGCCTAGCGGCTAGTGCCTTTCTCACCCAGGTTGCTATGCGAGGCGACGGAGTGGTGATCAACGCAGCTGGGCTCAATCGGCTTTCGGGGAGCACCACAAGCTTAATGCCCCGGCTTCTTTCACCCAAAAGAAACTCCGTGCACGACCCGATTTACTAGTCTGTCTGCAGGTTGCTCTTTTTGCCACTCGTTTAGACAGTGAAAGTCAGCACTGCTACCCAGCGCACCATACCCTAAACCCTACCGTCTCTGTGTGGTCGTCATGTTCTTGCCAAGGGCCTCGTGACATGTGAACTATTGCCACTGCCAAGACTTTCCGCGGCCCCTGTTCTCTGCTGCGTTCTCTTCACTGCTTCGAAAACTCAGCAGCAGAACATTTTCGACAAAAACTAGTACCACTATCCCCACTGTGCTACTGCCAGTGCTACTGCTTGATGGCGCTGCTGCCTCTGCTGCTGCTACTGCTCGTGCTGCCGGAGTTACTACCACCATCATCTTGCCGGCAGGCGTTGTAGCGGTTGATGTTGCTGTTGCTATCACACGGGAGTTTCCGAAAATTAGGGTTACCATATTTTGGGATCCTTAGTAAGGACCTACTTTTTAGGGTATTATATTAGGGTCCCCTATTTTCGGAAACTTCCACCCACACTGAGCTTCATTTCTTACATTCCGTGAGATGCTTCCCTCTGGCCTTGGCCTGGACCCCTTGGAGGTTCATGGGTAGTTATAAGTGGGGTCATAAGTCCCCTAATATGGGTTATAAGTACAGTTACCCGACATATAACCCTACTTATAACTTATAACTACCCATGAACCTCCAAGCAAGGAAATCCATTCTGGAGCTGTTCTTCGTGCCTGCGGTGGGTCGCTCTGCCGCAGCGGCAGTACACAAGCCCTCCATCCCATCCGCAGGAAAACTGGCACTTTACGTCCTTGGCCCCTAGGCCCAGCTGACCTTGGTCCGGTTGTGGTACTATAGGGGGCCTTAATAATCAACCATACTTTTTTTTTTTGGGGGGGGGTTCCTTTTTGTAACCATAGTATAATTGGCCCCAAACCCATTCTAATTATTAAGGCCCCTACATTGGCCTCACTGCTGCCGTCACAGCTTCCATTCTTTCTCTCAAACGGCCTTGAGCCCTCGAGTCGCCGAGTCTTGCAGGTCAAGCCGCTGGCAGATGGCCCTTGCTTTGCTTCAGGCAGGGCTGAAGCTTTAGATAGTAGGACCCCAAAATAAGGTACCCTAATTTTCGGAAACTCCCATATAGTTGTCAGTGTTTGTTCGCAGTACTCGTCGGCCTCATCGTCGTCGCCGTCGTCGTGGTCGTCGTCGGCTCTTTCGAGAATTTCCTGTCATGGTCGTCGTCCTGGTCGTCGTCGTGCTGGTCCTCGTCGTCCTCGTCGTTGTCGTTGAAAAGCAGCAGCAGCAACAGCAGCAACAACAACAACAACACCAGCAGCAGCAACAACAACAACAGCAGCAGCAGCAGCAACAACGACAACGACAACAACAACAACAACAACTGCTGCTACTACTACTGCTGCTACTAGTACTGCTGCTACTACTACTCCTGCTCCTGCTCCTGCTCCTACTCCTACTGCTCCTGTCTCCTGCTCCGCTCCTGCTCCGGCTCCTGCTCCTGCTGCTCCTCCTGCGCCTGCTCCTGCGCCTGCTCCTGCTCCTGCTTCTGGTATCGCTACGGCTACGGACACCAACACCACCACTGCTCCTTCCTGCTACCTGGATCATAAACCCGACAATCCGCCACAGAGATACCCTAAACCCTGAACCTGAACTTTAAACCCAACTTGGATAGTTCCAAGCCCAGCCAGGGCTTGGCGGACATGGCGACCAGGGCGAACCAGGCCGGGAAGAGAACGTGGGAGCCCACTGACCCTTAAGTCCTTGTCAGAGGATGCCAGAAGTACATCTTAAGTAGAAGAGGAGCATTAGTCAAGATATCTTCCTTACGACTTTGGGCTTTCTGGGAAGTTGTGCAGAGTTGTGACTCCTTTGAGTCCGCCAGGGTCTTGGCCTGACTTTCGAAGTTCTGCAGTTCCATCCTCCCTCGAAAGAGAAGTAGACAGAGCGCAAGGGCCCTAAACCCTACGAGAAGACAAAACCCACCAAAAAACCTTAGATACCCCCTAAACCCTAAAACCTGAACCCTACACTCTAAAACCTGAACCCTAAACCCTAAACCCTAAGAGAAGACAGAGAGCAGGAGCTGTGAGAAAGTAGGGCAGCTTCAGACCAGGAGCTGTGGCATTTCGTAGAGTTTAGGGTTTAGGGTTTGGGTTTTTTAGGGTTTAGGGGTGAAGGGTTTAGGCTTCACGGCTTAGGGTTTAGGGTTTGTTGCTGTTGCTGCTGCTTTTTTTTTTTGCTGCTTCTGTTGTTGTTGCTGCTGCATCTTGGATTCCCTTTCCGGTGCATACCCTAAACCCTAAACCCTAAACCCTAAATGATAACTTCACATCTAGGGTTTCGGGCTTGAGGCTTGGGGTCCAGGGCTCAGGGTAAAAGAAACTAGGTAGGGCTTTGGGACATTTTTATGTTTTCCCTTATTGGGATCTTATTTACTAATATTTTTCAAAAACTTTAAAAGCCCCACCTGGAAAAGAGTTTAGGAGTTTGGGTGTCAAGCATTACCCGGCACGACAACACCCTCAGGAGGCCTGGATGCAAAAAGGGGTTGGAGTTTAGGGTTGGGTGTAGAGTTTTGGGATACATGTTTAGCTTTGCATGGCGGCACCTAGACCTACGGCGTGAAGTGAGAAAGTGGATTGGAACAGAGGTGCACGGGCTGATGTTACGCCAAAGAAACAGCTAGGGTCGTGAAATTATGCCGGCACTCCTATCGGTGTGGACTGCGGTTCATTGGTCGGTGGCTTTGTCCATGATTAACCCGTTTACCGCAAAAGATAAACAATAAACGCCCAAAGCATCAACCCTTAACCCTGGTATTGGGAACTCTGCAGTTGTGAAAAGAGCCGGCCAAAAGAAACATGACCCGTACACCTGATCCTCCTCGCGCTCAGATTTGCATCAACCTCGTCCTTCAAGCTGCAGAAAAAGCCTCTGCTTGGCAGAGGCCAACACTTTGCATTATTCCTTAGGGTTCCGTGTTATACCTGGAGGGTATCTCCGTCTGGGTCGAGATGACTATGATCTTCAGCTGCCTTGTCTGCAAACCTTGCTTGGCACTGACATTGTCCGAGTGTGAGAGTCAAAAAGACGGAGTACCAACAATATTCCTCAGGGTTCCTTACAATAAACATACTGTGCTCTAAAAAAACCAAAATGCTATTCGAGTTGTTCAGGTCCCTGAATTGGAGTTTTGAAGAAAAACTTACAGGGTTTATCGATTTTTTTCAGGATGGAGCAAGGTTTCTAGTCTACTTTGCATTAGAGGATCTGTTTTCTAGGAAACCGAGGTTAGCGTACTACGCGAAGGGCGAAACGTGGTACTACTGTTGAGATCAGGTTCTGCATATGAGTCAGGAAACTGCAAGTCTCTGCTTTGGGTCCAACACAGTTTACGGCCTTCCATTTCTGCGCCAAGTTATATTGAACACTTGGGGAAGAAATGCAGGTCTGCGTTTACAACCTTGCCAAAAAGCTGCCTGATAACCTGTGTCTTCTCTGCCACAGCTGCCTGAGCCAGGACCATGCAGCTGATGGCAAGCACACTGCATTGTACGTGCCCCGTCTACATAGTTTACGTCGACTTGGCTGAAGGAAGTTTAGAGCCCAGGGGCTGTGACTGGGGGCTAAAATCCTTCTGATAGGTCACACATATTATTGATGTTTATTCTCGTCCCCCAGTCGGTGTGCTGGCGCGGGGGGCGAGCCTTCTGCATGGCAGACCGAGTTTTTAAGGCATATTGTATGTAGTTGTCGTAGTTTGGGGTATTTCAAGCTGTGCAGGGCTCACATCACCAACAGGCATTCGTCTTCTTTCGATGGTACCCACAAGGAGGATGCCATAATTCCCCATAGTCTAAAGTATCAAAAGAAACGTGCACCAATTGTTCCGAGGACTTTCCCCGATGCCATCGGCGTCAATGCGGCCCTCGGCGCCCTGCGACGGGGCCGCGCCTGGCGTGCTGCGGCGCGGCTCTTCGTGGAGGGCACCGGGCTCGGAGAGTTTGCTTTTGGTAGAATGCAATGCAATGCCAGGCTGCATAGGGTGTGATTAGTATGCAGCGACTTGACTATGCAGTCTGATGTTAATGATGAACCAAGATTGCAAACCGTCGTTGTTTGCCAGCCTTGTCAGCTTCGCGGCATCAACCGTTGTCGTGTGTGGCTCAGGACCTGGGTTACTATGAGGTAGCCTGCCAGGCCCTGATGCTGTACAAACCCCTCATGCCCAAAAAATGCCCAGATGCTCCAAAGAGCGGCTGAAACACCGAAGTGCTAAGCGGTCCTGCACTCTAAAACGCTACACGTGCCCTAAACTACGTACCACAAGCCGCCTTACATAAACCTTGGACTTAAACCCAAAAGCATTCAACCTAGCACCCTCAACCTGGCCCCGAAGACAAGCCTTAAAGCCCTTCGAAGACCAGGACTCAGCGTGCACACCGTGCGGCCCAACCAGATTCTCCTGAGCACCTGCGCAAGCGCAACTCGGCCAAAGACCGTCTAGTGGAAATTTGGAAGGATTGTCTAGCGGGGTTATCATAAGGGGTGAATATAAGGGTTTTATACGGTCCTTTTCTCGTCACCATGAAGCTGACACTGCCATGGTATGTTGTAATAGTAATAGCAAGTATTTGCATGCTGTTCGTTTTGGCCAGCGGCCGCGGACATATATTGTTCGGGACCCTACATAAGCCTTAAAGCCTGTAACCTAACACACGGGGGATTTGAGGGTTCGAGTTTCCCCCACATCCCGCAAGTTCGTGATCTTATGATTTCAGTCAACTCAGACCCAGAATCCCCCAAGCATTCAATAGCAACAGATGATAGAAAGCCCCCTGAGCCCCAAAACCCCAAAACACTAAACCCTCAACATATTTATCTTCATCTACGCCCCGAATCCCTCAAACCCATGTCGGAGACTCATATATCCGTGCCTGCCACGAGCGAGTGTGCGTGTCGAAACCCATATCGACCAGGCTGGTGCAGAAATTTCTTGACTCAGCCCGAAGCTCGAAAGCTTAGAGCAGGGCCTTCAAGGATGCTAGGGTTTAGGGTTTAGGGTTTAGGGTACTCTAAACCCTAAACCCTAAACCCTAAATCCTAAACCCTAAACCCTAAACCCCCAACTCAAGAATCGAGCGTAAAGCCCCCTCTCTAGGCACTAGACCCGNAACCCCCCCCCCCCCCAACGAAAACCCGAGACCCCCAATAACAGCTGAAACCTGTCCTACACCTGCCCCTAAACCCAAACGCCTTTAATGACCTACATTTTTTGTAGGTTCCTATCATTAACCCTGAAATAGAATTTAGAGGCACCGTACAGAAAAGCAGGCTTTGGTAGTTTAAGGTGCGCCTTCAACATGAAAGCCTGAAAGCTCAGCCGACCCAAACGATGCTGTAAACTGTAAACCCCAAAGAAATCGAGGCTTGCCAGGGCGTCTGGGAAGCCGCATCTGTGTCCTGGCCTTGTATATGGTTTAGGGGTTTTCGGTTCACGGGACGGTAAAAGAGGACGGTATAGGTTAGACTTCGGGTTTAGAGGGCCTCGCGCATGGATGTCATACCGCTTCTTGTTATACACTCGCTGGGCAGGAAAGTTTTCATAAAGTGAGGGGCGCTGCATCCAACTGCCCGTGAGACGGCATGCATTTTTGCAATGTTCTGAAAGATTGAGAGGAATTTTTGTATCCCGGTTGAGGAAGCCAGCTTAAGTGCCATACTGGGGGAAAGCTTGTTCTTTACCAAGTATCTTAATATCATCGTAACTTCACTAAGCTCTGTAACAAGAGCCCCAATTTAGTGTTTAGGCTTTAGGCCCAGTCTGCGCTACTTAAGCATTGTAGCCGAAATGGTTTGTAGGATCCCTACATCATAAATTATCACTAGACCCTACACGCTCGTTCCAGAATTGAAGGCTTTTGTTGCTCGCCGGGCTCCCTGAAACCCTATGAGACCCAGAAACCTGCGCAAACCCACACTGCAGAACTATGACAAAACTCCGCGTCGGACAATAACATCATGAACAACCCTGTCAGACCCTTGTTATGTAAAACCGCGACCAGACGGTTCAAAGCAGACCATCCAACACAGTCACATAAAACCCTCATGGAACCCCAAAAAAACTTTGTGAAGCTTTACAGCAGCTTACCAAAACCTACATGGCCGTTTCCGAAAATAGGGGACTCTAATATAGTACCCTAAATAATAGGATCCCAATTATAAGGACCGCAAAATAAGGTACAAAGCCCCCCTTGGGGGATCTTCCGGTTTTTTCGGCTCAGGGGATCTTCAGCGGCGCGGCTGCCATCGGCACCACGCTGGACCAGTCCCTGGCTCCAGCACATGGTGTTTTAGGGTTCAGGGTGTTACGAAGACTCAAACAAGATTGTGACCCAAGGATCAGCCGCAATGCGCAGCTCGGCCTTTTCAAAGAGCCGGGGCTCTGGAAGAAGGCAGCCGTGCTTCGGCAGACGTGTACTGGCTTCGGGTTTTGCTTCGGGGTGGGTGGTTACAGGAGGTTGCATTGCTAAGAAATGTGGCATGGATGCTCCAACAGTCACTATCGCAGTTGAGTGTCCACGGATTGGCTTGAACCCCATCATACCTGCAGCCATTCGTCAAGACAGCAAAATTTAAGAGCCTCCGGCTCAAGCCGCCGACCCCGTAGGAGTCAGAGGAAAGGGCGATGCGGTTGACGAGAGAGTTTATTTTGGGGTCTAGGCTGACGGTTTTGCTACCCCCGCTG
>BGNK01003545.1:0-67904 GCA_003297005.1 Symbiodinium sp. clade A Y106
GGTTCAGGTTCGGGTTCGGGCGGGGCTCGTTATGCGACTACTACTACTACTACCACCACCACCACTACCACCACTCCTCCTCCTCCTCCTCCCACTACTACTACTACTACTACTACTACTACTACCATCATGTTACGGGTTTAGGGTTTAGGAGTTAGAGTTTAGGGGTCTAGGGGTCTAGGGCCACTACCAAGAGGCTCCAAATATACTACTGCAGCTTGACGCGGTTTGGGGGTTTGGGTCACTACCAAGAGACTCCACATATACTACCGCAGCTTAACTCGGTTTAGGGGTTGAGGGTTTAGGGGTTTAGGGGTTTGTATTGATGGCTGTCTTTGTGCACCTAGGATGACGTAGGTATGTATACGTGTGGCACCGCGTACACACATATATGTCAAAATGCATGCAATTATCGGCAAAGCAAATGACATGCAACCAGTGACCTGCAACCAGTAACACCCCAGCCCCGAGAGCTATTACAGGGGCCAAAGAAATGACACGAAGTGGCCTTGAGGGATATGATCGTATAAATGTAGGGGACAAAACCGGGCTATTATCATACTAACATCGGGCCATGCCCACGTCTATAGTACCGCTTCTCCGGAAAGCGACACCAAAGCGCCTGCCTGCATCTTATCTGGCTGCGCGCCATGATGCCTGGGCTGCATGCGTTCTTGTTGAGGAGCTTGATTGAAACATACGGTTGATGATAAAAATCCCGCATTACCTTGATGACCCTAGACCAGGGGAATTATGGTATATTCCTTATGATGGCTAATGCAGGATGTATATCATCAACCGTACTGTGGTGGTTCTATTTGGCGCTTCTATCTTAAAGGAATATCGGATTCTTTACTGGCTTCTTGCTGCAAATTACTTAGACTTGCCAGAGGAAGGCACAAACATCTCATGGCGGAAGCCCAGCTACCATCTGTGTGTTGTTCATAGGGGACTTACCTTTGGAGTCAAAAACCACAAATTTCAGATGTCTTGGTCTTGGGAGCTTCAGGGGCTTTGAGGGGCTTCAAGGGGGTTCAGGGTTAAGGATCACCAAGTGGTGCGAACAACAAAACCGAAGAACCCAAGAACACAAGCAACAAGCTTCGGTTGAGGAGTTACCCGTAGCCCCGAACCCTGCAAATAACACTGGAAACAATATGTTACCCCAAGGGTCCAGGTACCCAATAATCATATACTCTCCAAAATCCTAACCTATATATAACTACCATCCTAAAACCGAGTACCTAATTATTGGGTCCTTTGGACCCTTGGGGTTATAGGCTCCCCAGGCAGGGACCCCTGAAACTCAAGCCCCACACTCTTCCAATGCCCCACAGCATGCGGGGCAAAGCCATGGACTAAACCATGACAACCCAGAAGCCACGACCTTAATTTCTAAAGCTTCTAAAACCCTAAACCCTATGAAAATGGACTAAACCATGACAACCCAGAAGCCACGACCTTAATTTCTAAAGCTTCTAAAACCCTAAACCCTATGAACCCCGTAACACCCTTACAAACCCTGAACCCTACACCCTAAACCCTATGAAACCCCGTAAGACCCTTACAAACCCTGAACCTTAGGGGCTGAGTACCCTAGCCCAAAAAAGCTTAACCTTTCAATTATGGTAGGATTATAGTGGAAGCCAGAAAGTTGGAACATCAATATCCTCATGCCCTTAATGTAGAGTATAGGGGATCCTAGCACAAATCCTCCTAAACCCATGTTCCAACTTTCTAGGGTTCACTTTATATAAACCCAAAAAGGCTAAAGGTTACCTACTCAGCTACTAAGAAACAGCATCTCCTGACAGACAGGCTGCTTCTGCGGACAGAAGAGGAAGCCAGCACTGCCTGGCAGGTTTCAAACCCCAGGGGTCCACATGGGCCCCTTTAAAGGACCAAGAGGGTCCATATACACTCCTATTATGGAATTAGGGTCCCGAAAACCATAGTAGGGATGGTCTTTGGGGACCTGATTCCATAATGGTAGTATATATGGACCCTCTGGGGGAATTATGATAAGGGTTCTATAATGGGGCGAGGGGATTTGGGGTAAGGGTCCAAGTGCCCAAATAGTAGGTTTTTTAGTTTCCGATGCTATTCAGAGTATGGAGTTGGAGAGCTGACACCCTACGACACCTGCATGACGATGTCACCAAAGCCAATAAGACTCCTCAAGAAACTTCCGAAGGCCTCGGAAAGCCTAACTCGGAAAGCCTAAAACTCCTCATCGCAAAGAGTAACTGTGTAGAATGAGATCCTGAAGGGGGGATGCAAAGGGGGTATAGAGCCTCCCGAATACTTCCTGAGGTTTTCTTGGGTTCCCGAGGTTCCCTAGTACCCTCCCCCCTTGAACCACCCACCCTTAAGGGATATTGACACTAAAAGGATCCGAGTTCGAGGCTGCATCCTCAAGGTTAAGCATGTACCGGCACCCCCCCAAGTACCCTGTAATAACGGGCGCTTCAAATTTTAACAAGGGGCACTTGGGAGGTGTTTGTAACATGTAGAGCTTCGGGGTTTGGGGTCTAGAAGGTTTAGAGCTTTGTGGTTGAGAATGTAGAGTTTTGTGTTTTAGGGCTGAGTGTTCTGAGCTTGAGGGTTGAGGACGCAGATCTTTAGGCTCTAGGGCTCTTAGCTTGTGAACATGCTTCAAGCCGAACTACTACTCTACTCTTACTCAAGGTGTTGGAATCGCCGAACCCCAAACACCTGACGACCAACCTTAGAAGAGTCACGCGTAAGTCCTCAAACCCTAGACCCTACACCACAAACCCTAAACCCTACCTGTAACTCGGTCGACCCTGCAAAACAGTATATAAGTCATGAAATGTGACTGCGCAAGTACAGGGTATAACTCTTGCACCACCAGGCAGTTGGATGCACGGGTAACCCCTAGGATTCGATATACCTCCTCAACTACGAGCATTTAGGGTCTACGGTTCAGGGGTGGCTTCTTGATTTAGATGGGAGTTCTTGTTGTGCGGAGTTCAGCTTTTCGGAATGAGAGTGTAGGGTCTGGTTCACGTTGGGGTTTGGAATTGATACTATTAAAGGGCTTGCTCTTGCCCTCATAGTCTTTATGGCCTTCCGGCAAAAAGGACAGAAACACGCGTAACCTCAACCCTGCACCCTGAGCCCACCCTTGTCCTCGAAAGTGGCTCTCTCGCACGGAGTTGCTGCCGACGCACCAGCGCCCCATCTGGCTTCTGCTATGCGCTACCCGGATCTTCCAGTATCCCTTTATTAGAGTAGGCTCCCTGAAAAGCTTCAAGGTATATGCTTTAATGAAAGGGATTGTGTACGATCTGGGTACAGGGGCCCAAATAGCCAGAATTAGGTTCGGTTAAGAGTCACGATAAGGTGTTCTTTAACTTTAAGGGTCCATCATACGCGGGATGCAAGTACTGGAGGAGGGTCGAGGGGGAGAATATACTATGTTTACAATAACAAAGCTTAAGAACTAGAATTGGTACGTAAACCGGCCTCTAGATCACCAAACACATCTCAGGGATCTGAAACAAACGGCTTAGGATGTAGGGTTTCGGAGAGCTGTAGACTTATTCGTGGGCAACAAAAGGGTTTGTACACAAGAACCGTGAAAGCAGCATCCTACCACTACATGTCTATACCTATAGTCTCCATTGTCGTTCCTTTTTGGGGTGACCTTATAGGACCCTAAGCATATAATTCGTTAGACCAACAAAGGGACCTACAATGGCGACTTATGGTAGCGCTTCCAAAGCCTGTAGACTCAGGTCCTCGCATGAGAGGCTGTTCTTGGAGTAGAGCCCTTCTAGCAACGCCACCACGAACACAGTGTTCAGTGCGGTCCCAGCTCGAATACTTGAAGGTGTGCCGCGCCTCACTCTTTTGTGCTTCATGTCATCAGTGGCAGCGAAGGTGCCCAAGCGCCAGATGGCCCCGCAGTTCTTGTCGCTCCACTGGCTGTGCAGTCTGCGATCTCTGGGAACACGACCTAGGGACGCCAGGTTCAGGAGAATCCGCATGATCCTGCCGGCTTCTCCCCCTGGAACAAGGGCATCTTGCCGAGCTAGGTCCACACTCAAGGCCAGGCCAACCTGCCTGCACATGGCTCAGAGCTCCTCGTATTCACTGAGCCTCGACCCAGTGACTGTGGTGTGCACAAGCTTCTTGATACGAGCCTCCATGCCTTGAAGAGCCCAGCACAGCTGGCTGTGCTCTCTGTGAGCCGTCATCGCCATGGCCCTGAGCTTAGGCCTCTCCTGTTTGTACATCCCTGGCAGACACACGACAAGGCCTCTTAGTTGCTGAGTTCATAGGCCCCAAAAATCTACACTTTCAGTTTTATAGTGGGTAACATTATCCCAAAAAGTGTAAAGTGTATCCACTCAGCTACTAGGTCTGGAACTGTGTCCAGGTGCTGGTCCCTAAACCCTAAACCCTAAACCCTAAACCCTAAACCCTAGACCCTAAACCCTAAACCCTAAACCCTAGACCCTAAACCCTAGACCCTAAACCCTAAACCCTAAACCCTAAACCCTAAACCCTAAACCCTAAACCCTAAACCCTAAACCCTAAACCCTAAACCCTAAACCCTAAACCCTAGACCCTAAACCCTAGACCCTAAACCCTAAACCCTAAACCCTAGACCCTAAACCCTAAACCCTAGACCCTAAACCCTAAACCCTAAACCCTAAACCCTAGACCCTAAACCCTAAACCTGGTAGGTGTCCTCCGGGTCTGCCAAGCGCAGAGTGCTCCCTTGGTCCTCTGGGTTCCCCTTCAGTGCAGGCTGTCTGTCACGCTTTAAGGGTTTATTAGGGTTTAACAGGTTTAAAGGGTTTATTTGGGTTTAAAAGGTTTAAAGGGTTTATTACTGTTTAACAGGTTTAAAGGGTTTATTTTTGGGTTTAAAAGGTTTAAAGGGTTTGTTAGGGTTTAAGGGGTTTATTAGGGTTTAACGGGTTTAAAACTTTGAAAGGGTTTATTAGGGTTTAAAAGGTTTATTAGGGTTTAGGGTTTTAGGGTTTAGGGGTTTAGGCTGGGCCACTTGGAGAACTCTCTCCAGGTCTCCAGGGTATATACTGCCTTCTAGGCGGCTTCTCTGCTTGCAGTGCTTCCTCCAGTGGTGATGACGTCAGGGCTCTGCTTCGTTGGTAGGGCCCCAAAAAAGCACATAAACAAAACTCAGGATAGGGATATCCCATATAAACCCCCTTATAACGAAGGCCAGTAAGGTAGGGATACTGCTGATGGACAAAATCCTGCATGACCTTAAGGACTCTAAACTATGGGAATTATGGTATATTCCTTATAATGGGTAATGCAGGATTTTGTCCATCAACCGTATCCCCGTAAAGTGCTTATGTGCTTTTGGGGTCCCTAGTTGGATCCTTCAGAGGCTGCAGTTCGCCGTGGGGCGGTCCGTTTGGGGCTACTGCCCCAAAGGGTCCGAAGCACACGAGGGTTACCCGTAAGGGATGCTTTTTAGGGGTTGCTATAAGGGTTATCCTTTGGGCTATATTCTGCAATCAGTTTAAGGATGAACGCGGGCCAACTGTCCTACGGTTGATGATATAAGTCCTGCATTACCCATAATAAGGAATACACCATAATTCCCATAGCTAGGTCACTAAGGTAATGCAGGATTTATATCTTCAACCGTAGTAATGCAACGATATGCCCGCCAAACTAAAGCCCCATTCTAGGTATCCAGGCTCGCATAAGTGGGCGCCTGCCTCGAAAGATACTCCTGAAGTACTCTCGTGAAAAAGGTAGGTTTTGGCAGGTCGAGGCAGACTGTACTACATGTTCTGCACATTGTCGAGTTATTTCTTGGGAATGTTTGGGAAAGGCCAGGTGACAGGGCTTTGATTCAAGTAGGCTAAGAAGACCCCCCCCCCAAGCACGACCGACTACTGTTCACCAGTTTCCCTCCGAAGGTTGCGCAGCACTCTCGCATTACATCGGTCAGTCAAAGAACAACTGTAAGAGCACAACCCTTAACCTGGCAAAAGCCTAAACCCGAACGATCCTAAAACCCTGAGTGTGTTCGCCTCATCCGAATAAATCCATCGCTCGCCGCCCAGTTGCCTCCAAACCTGGTCGATTCGTCACCCAAGGCTGCAAAAGCTGTTCCTCTAGGGCATAAGAAGGGTCTTGTGTTTTGCAGGATTTAGAAGCACACACACACACATATGCATATCTATGCCCTATACATACATGTATATATGTCGTTTAAAAAAGGGGTTGTGCATTTCTTGTTTTGGCCAGGGCTTGAAGAGGGCTTTGCGGGTTCCATATAGGTCATGCTACAATAGAACATACTCATGCCTTACAAGGCGCCTGCTATATATGTACCGCTATGAGAGCACATACTTATGCCTTGCAGGTTTTCCTTTATAGATACATACTTTGGGCCCAAAGTCAAGTATATGCTAGATAGTTACATGAGCCCCACCCCATAAGCCCATATCAACACTTCTAGGCCCTGCAAACCCTTAGATGCCCCCAAACCGTGGACGAGCAGCCGGACAGCCATTTCCCCGCTCATCGGGCACGAGGACGTACCTCACTGGATCCGAACGTTGAGGTTTCATGAGGGTTTTGGCAAGGGTTCCTGTAAGGGATCCGGGCTTCGAGTTTTTTAGTAGATAGAACATACAGGTTTCATGCTCAGTGCCTTTGCCTTTTGTAGGTTTGGGGTTGGTTTTGAGGCTTACTTTGAACATTGGAGGTGTCAAAGACGAACTTTGCAAGGCTTCGTTCGAGAATAGTCTAGGTTTAGTCGACTTCGTGGGGTAAGGGTGGTGTTCAGGTTTACTTCTTAATTACACTGTTGGTTTCACAAGGGTAGTTGTGAAAGAAGGAACCTTACAACCCTAAACCCTAAAGCCCTAACTAAGCCTGAAGGAGCCCTTAAACCCAAAACCCAACCCTTCAAAGAACCCGGAAATTTCGGAAAGGAACTCCAAAAGGTCCTGAACCCAGTGCCCTAGGGGTCACATGCCGAAGCAGTGGTTCTGGCCGTTGGGCGAAGAGACGAAGAGCCTCTCCGAGGCTTTTTCCCCCCTAGGGTTTCTTTAAAGGGTTCCTTTAAGGGTTACTACTATGGTTCTTAGGGTTTAGGGTTTAAAAGGTTCCTTTAAGGGTTACTACTATGGTTCTTAGGGTTTAGGGTTTAAAGGGTTCCTTTAAGGGNCCTTTAAGGGTTACTACTATGGTTCTTAGGGTTTAGGGTTTAAAAGGTTCCTTTAAGGGTTACTACTATGGTTCTTAGGGTTTAGGGTTTAAAGGGTTCCTTTAAGGGTTACTACTATGTTTCTTAGGGTTTAGGGTTTACAAGGTTCCCTTAAGGGTTACTACTATGGTTCTTTTGGTTTAGGGTTTAAAGGGTTCCTTTAAGGGTTACTACTATGGTTCTTAGGGTTTAGGGTTTAAAAGGTTCCTTTAAGGGTTACTACTATGGTTCTTAGGGTTTAGGGTTTAAAGGGTTCCTTTAAGGGNCCTTTAAGGGTTACTACTATGGTTCTTAGGGTTTAGGGTTTAAAAGGTTCCTTTAAGGGTTACTACTATGGTTCTTAGGGTTTAGGGTTTAAAGGGTTCCTTTAAGGGTTACTACTATGGTTCTTAGGGTTTAGGGTTTAAAAGGTTCCTTTAAGGGTTACTACTATGGTTCTTTTGGTTTAGGGTTTAAAGGGTTCCTTTAAGGGTTACTACTATGGTTCTTAGGGTTTAGGGTTTAGGGTTTAAAGGGTTCTTTTAAGGGTTACTAGTATGGCTCTTAGGGTTTAGGGTTTAGGGTTTAAAGGGTTCCTTTAAGGGTTACTACTATGGTTCTTCGGGTTTAGGGTTTAGGGTTTAAAGGGTTCAAGGGTTACTACTATGGTTCTTAGGGTTTAGGGTTTACAGGGTTCCTTTAAGAGTTACTATGATGGTTCTTAGGGTTTAGGGTTTAGGGTTTAAAAGGTTCCTTTAAGGGTTACTATTGTTATGGTGCTATGGTGTAGGCCTTAATGTACGCCCAAGAAGTCCTAGTTGGGGGTTCCGTTCCCAAATTGGTTCAAGGTCTAGGGGTTTAGGGTTCGGGGTTTGGGATTTAGGGTGCAGGGTTTATGGTTTTGGGGCAAAGGGCCTTGCTATCGTATCCTAGTTGCTGAGTGCATAAGCCCCAAAAAGTGCACACTTTCAGTTTTATAGTGGGTAATATTATCCCAAAAAGTGTAAAGTGTATCCACTCAGCTACTAAGGTATAAGTGTAATAAGGAACCCTTGCTATTTAGGCCCCAAGGCTCCGATCCCTATGGGGCTTCTGGTTTCTAGGGGTTTGAAATCTTGGGGTTGAGATGAGGGCTTCCGGGTCTTGGGTTTGACGGCTTTGGGGTTTGAGGTGTAGGGGTTGGGGTTTTGGGAGTTTGGGGTTAGGGTTTGATGAACAAAGACGGCGGCACTCTCGGAAGCGCCCTGAACTGTGGGCAATTATCTTTGTTGTGGGGTCATGCAGGATTCTGTCCATGAGCCGTGGAAGGTTCCTTTAGGAGTTCCTATCAAGGTTGCTACAAGGGCCTCTCTAAGAGCTTGAGGGCTTTGCTTTGGGGGGCCTCAAAACTCCAATTGTATTCCTTAGGGTGGGTTTGGGGTTTAGGTTTAGGGTTGTGTGAAGCGGCTCATTACAAGTTTCAGGGAGGCCTTGGATCTAAACGAACGAACCCTAAACCGCTCTGAATCAGCCCTGACAGTGTTCGAAACCCCGAAAAACTGCACCCCTAGCCGGCAAGGTCCAACTTACTGATCCTACAGTACGGGTCCATGTACCTATATCCCACATAGAGTTCGTTGTTGGTACTTTCGCTCGATCTTTGCTGCTCTACGAGTACATGGCTGCATATACTATTCTGAACCCATCGAATACCTGACGCATAGCTGTACCCCCAAATCCCAAACTGGCAGGTAATGACCGCATCAAAAGGACTATAACACCGACAAAAGTAGTGTATTGAACAAGTACGTTGCACAGACCGTATAAAATCGGCGAAGCGTCCGTAGGCAAAGGAGCCGAAGGCGGTGTAGAGGGCGGTGGCAAAGGAGTTTCATCCACAGGCTCGGGCACCGAAGGCATAGGATCAGCAGGGGCCGCAGACCCAATCATCGACTCAAGCCAACCGTTCCTCACCCGTAGTCCCACCATTCATCGTAGCTGTGATTCTTGTAGCCGTCAAAGGAAGAAAGGTGGTCGTAAACCGGGTTGCCGCCCGGGCTCTGGGGCAAAGCAGTGTGCACCAGATGCTTTGTCCAATTCGGGTAGTGCCGTGAAACTATGCCCAGGACCGCAACCCTAAACCCTGAGCCCGAACCTTGAACCCTAAACCCCTACACCCTTGAAAGACCCCCTGAAAGGGAACCCTCGAAAAAGAGACCCTCAGGGAAGCCTTGTTAAAGGAACCTTAAACCCTAAACCCTCAACTGCGAAACTTCCTACACCCTTCAAGGAACCCTTTAAACCCTATTAGCCCCAAACCCCTAAAAGGAATCCATCAACAGGGAAAACCCTCTAAACCCTAAACACCCCAAACCCTAAAAGCCCCAAACCCCAAACCCTTAGCCCTAAACCCTAAACCCTTAAACCCTAAGCCCTTTAACGGAATCCTCTCAAGGAGCCCTAAAAGGAACCCTTTAAGCAGCCCCCCAAGGCCCTTCAGCCGACCTCTCCAGCGGCTCCTCCTCCGGCTGCTGCTCCTCTCACGGACCCGGAGACTCCGAAATGATCCGAAATGTCTTGCCCAGACCTTCCAAAATCCCTTAATTAAGGAAAATACATACCTTAAATTAGAGTAGGATCCCTAATATGATTCAAGGTATATTCCTTAATTAAGGGATTCTCGAAGGTCTGGGTAGGGGCCTTAGGTTTGGGGATTAGAGTTTTGAAGGTTTAGAGTCTTAGGGTTTAGCTTGGCAAGCGGCGTTAGGGTTTAGGGTTTACCCTAAGGCTCCTGGACCCCCGTAGTGAGATCCCGAACCCTAGCCCCCAAAGCCGAAACCCTCCCCAAGAGAGCCCAAGACTCTCTTAGGAGCCTTAGGGTGGACTCCGAAATCTACCATCAGGCTTTAGTTTAAGGGTGTAGGGCTTAGGGGGGTTTAGGGTTGCAGGGTTTTTTGGGCTTTTAATTATTAACCCTGAAGAACCTACCTTTTTAGGGTTCCTTTATTATGATTTCCTTGTATAAGTCCTTAGAAAGGTAGGTTCTTCAGGGTTAAGGTAAGGTTTAGGGCCTTAGGGTTGCAGGGTTTAGGGTTTACCCTAAGGCTCCCAAAGGGGTCATGGGCTTTCTGGGGGAGGGTTTGGGCTTTGGGGGCTAGGCTTCGGGATCTCACTACGAGGGTCCAAGAGCATTAGGGTATGTAATCGGTCATGCGGACTCTCCCGAAGCGAAACACTTGGCGACTCACTTGGCGACTCAATCGGACTCTATAATTCAGAATTAAGTCCAGTCAGCCATCACTTGCCTGTCTGAGGGCTTAGGGTTTGGGGCTTATTTAGGACCCAAAAGGATCCACACATAGACTCAAAATTACCAAGATCCCTCACATCGGGGTACCGGAGCCTTTCAAAGGGAGTCTTGCAGAAACCCCCATGGAATCCTAACAGAGCCCTTAAGGAACCCCTAAAAGGAACCCTTATAGAACACTCAACCGTAATCCCTCAGTCCCGCATCCTAGACCCTCAATCCTAAACACCAGAACCTTAAATCCTGAACCCTCAACCCGAATTCTCTAAAAGGAGCCCCCTAAAAGGAACCCCTTAAATGGAACCTAATGGAACCCTAAACCCGTGAAACCCTGGCTGTAAGAGGAACCCCTCTGTCCTCCTCTGGGGCAGCGGCTTCCCCTGTCAGGTCCGCCAGGGCCGCCATAGCTGCAGAGGGATCCTGCAAATCAACGTCTTGGAGAAGAACAAGGGGGAGGGAGCGGATACGGGACTTCGCTACAGGTTGCGAAAAATCTAAACCCTATACCCTAAACTCTATCGGGATTTTATCAGGGTTATAGGGTTTACACGTTTTTCTGATCATTGACTTTTGGGGTTTGGGGCTTGAAGGGCTGAGGCTTTACGGGGTGCTTCAAGGCTTTATAACCCAGAGGCTCCATAGATGGTACCATTATGGAATTAGGCCCCAACAGACCATCCTTATCGTTGTTTATGGGCCTAATTCCATAATGGTACTATATATGGAGCCTCTAGCTACGACTTGCGAGTCTAGGGTTTGGGATCTTGTGGCCTAGGGTGCGCTCAGGGATTGCAGGTGCAGAAGTATTTCAGGCGCGGGGCTTTGGAGACATGTTGGAGTATCAGGTACCAAAAGCCATTCAGAGGATAGTTTCTGAGTCCTGAAACCCTACTATTATTTGGGCAGGGTGCAGGTTCAGCAAAGGAGGGTCTAAGTCGGGTACGTTTGGCTTGGTGTCCTGCTTTAGGGTATAGGCTGTCCCTGTTTCGTGCTGTCCCGGTTTAGGGTTAGGGTTAGTAGGTTCAGGCTGCCTCAACCCTTGAATCTCAGAAACCCTAACTCTTGCGACTACTCCGGGTTGTTTGTGTTCAAGGTCAAGCGCAGGGCGTAGGGTTTGGATGCTTCATCTCCAAGAAGGATTGTTGCTAATGAGCGCTATAGTCGCGGAAACATAAATGGAGCTTCCGTTATGCTATGATAATGTTTAAGGCTTGGGGCTTATGGTTATAGGTGCACACCATGATTGTTCAGAAGCTTGGGAGCCCAGAGAAAACAATCGACAACTTGGCGAGTGACAGGGTTACGAAGGGGACATGCCCCTTAGAGAATCCCAAACCTTAAAGCCTCATATAGCCCAAAAGGCTCCCGAAACCCCTACAGTAGAAGCCAGAAAGTTGGAACATCCTTCTCCTCATGCCCTTAAGGTAAAGTATAAGGGATCCTAGCACTAATCCTCCTAAAGCCGTGTTCCAACTTTCTGGGGTTCACTATAAAGCAAGGAGTACACCGTATACAGTCTAAGGGGATGCATACGGTTGATGGACAAAATCCTGCATGACCTTAAGGACTCTAAACTATGGGAATTATGGTATATTCCTTATAATGGGTAATGCAGGATGTATATCATCCCTAAACCCTAAAACCCTATAGATCCCTTAAAGGAACCCCTTAAAGGTACCNATTATGGTATATTCCTTATAATGGGTAATGCAGGATGTATATCATCCCTAAACCCTAAAACCCTATAGATCCCTTAAAGGAACCCCTTAAAGGTACCCTTATAGATCCCTTGCAGGATTCTGTCCATCAACAGTATGGTGATTCATGGCACACTCCCTACTTACGGCCCCTGAGGAGTCTCGGGGAAACCCTGAGAGGTAGCCTTAAAGCAGCCTCCTAGGGGCTTTGGGTTTAGGGTTTGGGGGTTTAGGGTTTAGGGGTTTAGGGTTTAGGGTTTGGGGTTTGGGGTTTGGGTGATTCCTTAAGCAGACTGAGGGCTTATGAGCTGTAGGGTGTGTAAAACACCCCTTTATTCTCGGCTCACCGGGCTCAGCTGTACCTCCAAACTCTAGAAAATTGCAGGTCATGACCCGTTACATGTAAGGTATACAACAATGGGTTTTTGGAACTCCAGGTAGATTTGGCAGAATTTAGCTGACATCTTAAGCCAGAATCGTAAACACCAAACCCGAAACAATCACACCCTAAAGCTGAGGTTCAAGTTCAGGGTCGCTTGATGTTTACATCCTCATAGGACCCTATAGGATCTTATAGGCCACACTTATCGTAAGTCTGAAAGCAACCCGTATAGCCACGCATTGTAGTTATTTTGTAGAACCTTCTAGTGACCCTTGAGTATATAGATAGATAGATACATAGACAGACAGATAGATAGCAACCCTAAACTGTAAACCGAACTTTTTACAGTTACCCCAAGGGTTCAAATACCCAATAATCATATACTCTCCAAAAATCTAGCCTACATAACTACTATCCAAAAACCGAGTACCTGATTATTGGGTCCTTTGGAGCCTTGGGGTTACATAGCATCCTTCAAAGGAATCTTGCTGCGCTCTGTCTGCCTTCTCGGCTTTCTCCGCCTCCTCGATGAGGCTCCGGAGTAGCGCCACATCCCCTCTGGCATGGGCCTCGCGGTTTGGCTTTCAGGGTTTACCCTAAGGCTCCCGAAGGGGTCATGGGCTTTCTGGGGGAGGGTTTGGGCTTTGGGGGCTAGGGTTCGGGATCTCACTACGAGGGTCCGCGAGCATTAGGGTAGGGTTTAAGGCTCAGTATATCTGCAGAGTATATGAATCTTCGGTACTTTGACCCTTGGGGGGGGGCCTCACGCCTTGTGATTGTTGTGGTTTGGTTCAGGATGAAAACTCTAATCGTCCTGGTACTGTTGATGGACAAAATCCTGCATGACCCTAAGGACCCTAAACTATGGGAATTATGGTATATTCCTTATAATGGGAACTAGGATGAAAAGTCTAATCCTCCTGGTATCTTCTTGGGTGGGGCCGGAGCCTCCCGAGAAGAGCCCTTCGCTCTCTTTGGCGTCTCAGAAGTCTTCGGGTTTAGGGTTTAGGGTCTTAGGGTCGAGGGTCTTTATAGTAGAAGCCAGAAAGTTGGAACATCGGTATCCTCATGCCCATAAGGGTAAAGTATAGGGGATCCTAGCACCAATCCTCCTAAACCCGTGTTCCAACTTTCTGGGGTTCACTGTAAAGTCTCAGGACCTTCAGATATGTTCATAAGGTTTATCGTCAGGTTTGAGCCAGTCGTGTTGTGTTGGCACTTGAGGGCGCAGGGATTTGCAGGTTTCAGGTTTTCGTGGTGCTTTGAAGCTTCAGGAGTCGCAAAACTTACACCCGCAAGAGCTTAAGGACCTCAGGATATTGGCATCACTGGGAACCCTGTGCCCTACGCCCGAACTGCTAAAGCCCCAAAAACAAAGATATAAACCCTCAATCTCAAAATCCCTGGCCCTTCGGCATGCACCACTGTCGCAAATCCAATTTGCGACCTTTGCTTTTACAATGCAAGCCTCCTCGAGAAGTTAATAGCCTCATAAAATAAAGGCCATTTTAGGCCCTGTTGGGGGTGCTTCCTTATTTTGGGGTCCTTATAATAAGGATCCTACTATTTAGGGTGCTAGATTAGGGTCCCCTATTTTCGGAAACTACTATATACGCCGTTGGCTTTTGGGTTTAAGGAAAGTGCCTGTTACCGCCGGGCAGTGTAGCGCACTGCACTGAACCCGACAGCACTGAAAATCTGGATCCCTGCAGCTTCCAAAGCCTCTGAATTGAAAGCCCTGTGAGCGCTAAACTCTACCTTAACCCCAAACAACCTACCTCTCGAGGGTTCCGTATTAGTCCTTCCCCCTAATATTAAAGAGTTCCCCCCTAATATAAAAACTGATTTCGGAGGGTTCCGTTTATTTTTTATTTTTGTACTTTTTGTTTTTTTTGGGGGGGGTTCGGGGCATCCGGGTATGACTCGGATTGGCAGTAATATTAATTACTATTGACCCAGACAGTCAGACAAGTAAACAACGACGCCCTAAGCCCTAAACCCCAAAGCCCTAAATAAACCTTGAGCCCTAAACCCTGAAGCCCTAAGCCCTAAACCTTGAGCCCTAAACCCTGAAGCCCTAAGCCCTAAACCTTGAGCTCTAAAGCCCTAAGCCCTAAACCGCTCAACCCTGAAGCTCTGGTCCTTTCGGTTTGATTAGTACTGCCGTAGTCTTCCCTAAGGCTCCTAAGAGGGTCTTGGGCCCTCTTGGGGAGGGTTTCGGCTTTGGGGGTTAGGGTTCGGGATCTCACTACGAGGGTCCAGGAGCCTTAGGGTTACCCTTACCTAGAGGCTCCACATGTACTACCATTATGGAACAAGGTCCCAAAAGACAATTCTTGTTGTGGTTTTAAGGACCTAATTCCANCAGGAGCCTTAGGGTTACCCTTACCTAGAGGCTCCACATGTACTACCATTATGGAACAAGGTCCCAAAAGACAATTCTTGTTGTGGTTTTAAGGACCTAATTCCATAATGGGAATTAAAACGAATACAATCCTAGGTCCCCCCCTAATGTTTTTAATTAACTTTCAATTGTGGACCCGAAACAGCCCAATTCCCGGGCCGGGAGTTTTTTATATTAGGGGGGGCTTTATAGGGGGAAGCGATTCTGATTTCCTTATGGTTAATCCTCATAAAGGCACTTTACAAACCCTACTTGCCTCCGCAGCGCGTGAAGCAAAGGCCGCATCACCTGGCATGAGAGTGTATTTGCGGCGTTCCAACAACCTACCGTTCAACAGTAGGGGTTATACCCTACAAAGTAAGGGTCGTAACTTTTTTGTGTTAGGGTTTGCGGCTGCCGGTAAGGCTTCTTTATCATAAGGCCATAAGGGATGCCTTGCGTGAAAGTCCGTCGTTATCCGACTGGGATAATGAAACTCGGTTGCAGCAGTTGCTGGTACTCTTGTTTTGTCGTAGCTGCGTTGCTTCTGGTATTTCTTCGTTGCAGGAGGCAGGAGCTCAATGTGAGAAGAACACCGCAAAGTCCTATAACACCCGAAACCCTAAACCATAAAACCTTATGTGGGGGTTTAGAAATGGTCCAT
The DNA here is from genome assembly GCA_003297005.1 of Symbiodinium sp. clade A Y106. Taxonomy (NCBI): domain Eukaryota; class Dinophyceae; order Suessiales; family Symbiodiniaceae; genus Symbiodinium; species Symbiodinium sp. clade A. Next base: position 15,620 of record BGNK01003545.1, read on the forward strand.
ATAAGGACTCTATGAATACAGAATTCCATAAAGGCTCGGCGATAAGGGCTCGAAAAGGTATCTGGAGTCCATAACTTACGGACCTTACTAATTAGAATAAGCCTTGGGTGTATATTGTCGTATATGTCCATTCAGGAACCCTAGGAATAGAAATCGGCAATTGTTTAAACGTTTATGTCTTAGGGGTCTGCGAAGCCGTCGTCGTCGGTGCTCGGGTGTGAGAGCGTTTGGCATGGGGTTTGGTGTTGACCGAGAGTACCCAAGATACCTCTAGGTAGTGTTGCACACTTACAGGATTAAGCCAAGAGGTTAAGACAAGAAAGCAAAGGAATTCCTGAAGGTCATTTGCTTTTTGAGGGTGCATTATTACCTGGAGAATCCAACACCCGTGATTCAGGACTAAGCGACTCTCAATCAAATTACGGATCGCTCTGGAAGTCAAAGATACGTAGTGTCTGTTCCTGACTTCCTGAACTAGAGGGTTGTGGCGTTTCTGGGTGCTTGAGAGAGTATTGTAGGGTGTTGGTGTGTCGTAGCTTCAGGATAAGAACTCCGGCTGTTGCTAAAGCAGACAAGTCACCCTCCATGCGCCGTAGACGACTGGCCTCCACTCAGACGGTGTTACGAGAACCCAACGAAACAAACCTGCACTTCTATGGCTCCGTAGAATGACAAATTTATGAAGATCGTTGAAGAAACAGATCGTTTAAGGTCCAAGGTGTTTAGGGCAGTGTCCATCTTAAACGAAACACCTTCCGGATTCAACTGGTCACAAATCTGCACAAGGCTCTGAGAGCATCTGCTGCGCGCAGACCAACCTACAAAGGCCTAAATGCTAAGACTAGGGTTGCTTTCAGGGCTCTCACTCAAGGTTGTTATCAGGGGCTGGTATAGGAGCCTTGGTACCTACAATTTTGGAGTCGGGGCATCATGTAGATTTCATTTAAACTGTCATAGCAATAAGGAGCCCTAAGGGAAGGTATAACTACTGTTGATGGACAAAATCCTGCATTGCCCATTATAAGGAATATACCATAATTCCCATAGTTTAGAGTCCTTAGGGCCATGCAGGATTTTGTCCATCAGCCGTAGTTATACCCGGCTATTCCGCCTTCTATTGCGGTGCTTAGCCGTGGTGACCAACGCGGTACTTTCAGATCGACAGTCGGAAGAAGAAAGCCTCGTTGACAGGAGAATCCGTCAAACGACCGCGGGTTTATGTTTACCCAGAGGGTCCAAGTACCCAAATAGTAGGGTTTTGAGTCCCAAAATCCATTCCCGGAAACCCTACTATTTGGGTGCTTGGACCCTCTGGGTTAGGGTTTAGGCTTTGTTTAGGGCTTTGGGTGCGGATGGTTGTAGGGCAGGGTGTTTATGGGGTTGAGGGTTATACGCGCGCCTTCTACAAAAACCGAGCGAGAGACTCTGAGCAACGATAGTGCTCCGTCCCACATCTATACAGAACCTGAGGCTACCGACTCTGATCAGAACGACCATTACAAACAACCAGCCGTGACGACAACGACGACAACAACAGCAGCAATAGCAATAACAACAATGAAAGCAACAACTTTTGCCGCAAAAGCAGGTTTTTGTCAGCGAGTCCATTGGCGAGAGTTGCGGGGTACAGGACAGTATAGGCTTTAATCTCTTCTCCAATCACCGGGCCCAACAAAGTTCAAAGTTTCCAAGACAGACCCACATATGAAAGGCCACAATCATTGAAGTGATCTCAGTGGCTATCAAAGCGTAAGGTGGTGTGGTTAGGGGGTCATAGGCTCCGGGCCCTTGGCTGTGAGGGTTTAGGGTGTAGGTCGCTCAGGTTTGGAGTGTAGCGTGTAAGATTTCAACTTGGGATAAGGCTTTAGATTTCAACTTGGGATAAGACTTTAGATTTCAACTTGGGATAATAGGCTTTAGATTTCAACTTGGGATAAGGCTTTAGGTTGATGGGGTCGCCAAAAAATTTGTGAGCCAAACAAGCTCCACCAAAGCTCAACCCGAGGGTGTAGATAACAAGCCCCGAACTCAAATCCTAAGCACCAGAAAACTGAATCTCAACCGAACAGCCAAAACAAACCATATCTGCAACATCGGCTTTTTGTCCGTCTGGCCGCACGGTTTCAGCAGGACAGGGGTTCTGAGCTGACGGGATCTAGAGTGTTCGAGGTTGAGCGCAGCGCGCTTGCATGCCCCAAACCCTATAATCCTACCCTCAATTACGGGGGTGTAGCCCTGAAAACGACAGGTTCCTGGATCCATTGGTAGGGTTTCCATATCAGCAAGCACAATTCTATGAGTTGGGAAAGTAGTACCCATGCAGGAACCCTAAACGAACCCTTAAAGGAGCCCTTAAAGGAATCCATATCGGTACCTAGCGCCCTTTGGGATCCTAAAGCCCCCCTCTAAACCCTAAAACCCTATCCGGAGTCCTATCTGGACTCAGCGATCTCCCGGTCCTAAAGTGAATTAGCTTTCTGAGCAAGAATCATTGGAGTTGGGATCTAAGGAATGCCGGCTTCCAGGCAGCTTCTAGAAATGTAAGGTGTTCCGATTAAGGACCCGATCCGATATGAGACACAGAGACCTCTGCTTAGCCCAAAGGGTCCATGTACCCAAATAGGATTCTGATATGGCTCCTATTAGGGTTTGTAAGGTTTCGCGTTTAGGGGTGAATGTTCCCAAATGGTATATACATTGGCCCCAAAGTACCTACATGGGGACTACTTTAAGGCCTAGACGGCCTAAGTATATACTACTTGGGCGCGTGGCCCCTTAAAGCACTAAAGAAACACTATTTCTTTATTCTGAGGGTCCTGATATTTGGATCTCTGCTGTGTTAACCCGTTCAATTGGCTGGGTCGTTATTCAGCAGCGCAGCACAAAACACGCAAAACCCTGGAACCTTAGAATCCTCAGCCCTACAACCCAAGAAACCCTAGAACCCTCAACCCTAAACCCCTGAAAACCTCAAACCCCTGAAAGAGTCTCCGTCACGCAGGTCAAGGTTCCTTGGTGGGTGGCTAAGAACAAATCCCCGAAAATAATCAAGATAGGGCTTTCTCCTAAAGGTCCCAAGGTTCGAATGCTGATGTACTTGGGTTTAGGCTTTAGGGGTTTTGGGTTTAGGATAATAGTTTTGTAGGTTAGCATTTGTCTTGTAGGAGTTGCGTACTTACTTGGACCCCTTCGATTCGGGCTTACGGTGCAAATGGGTATAGGCTTAGGGACAGGGAGAATGCGCATCTCTTCAGACCCCCCAACATGCCCTGAGTTGCTGTAAACATTGCCCTCACAGGTAAACATGCCGTGCTTGTGACCACGTGTAGACAACTAACTATGCATGTTTCCGTCGGCACATGCTTACACGTATACAAACTGTGGGGCCTAAGCATGTGCCACTTCGTGAATTTAGGCATAAACCGACCCTGGAAGCATCTGTGCACACGTATACAGCAGAAAACCTATAAGTCAAACATGCCTTATGCACTCCTGCTTGTACGGTCGGTTGCCCGGTGTTAAACCCTAAACCCTCGCTACCCTAAACCCTAAACCCTTAAACCCTACAAGCCCTAAACGATTTCAACAGCCCCCAAAACTAACAATAATTAGGGCTCTATATGAATGAAACGACAAGGAAAATTAACAGTTCTCGCACATCGGTACCTGGTAAACCCTAGATTGGGGGTTTCCGAAAATAGGGGACAATAATCTCGTGCCCGAAATTGTTGGATCCTTATTATATAAGGACCCCAAAATAATGTCCCCCGCGTTGTCGGAAACCCCCAGATACTGTTGATGGACAAAATCCTGCATGACCCTAAGGACCCTGAACTATGGGAATTATGGTATATTCCTTACAATGGGTAATGCAGGATTTTGTCCATCAACCGTAGCGCTTCAAGAGGCTCCATCACAGCATGCAAGTCCCACGGTGGCCAGGGATGGCAGCAACTGGGGCATCTCCTGGTGAAATCTTAAGGGGATCTTAGGGGCTTAGGGTTTACAGAGGTTTAGGGTTTATAGAGGTTTAGGGTTTCGCGGTTTAGAGGTTTAGGGTTTAAGGTTTAGGGTTGAGGGGTGCAAGGTTTAGGGTTTAGGGTTTAGTTTAGGGTTTAGGGTTTTCAGCATCCAGAGATAAGGGGTCTTTCATTCAGGACGGCATATCGAGGTGTAATTTTTCCAGCCGAAAGTAGGGGAGCAACGTTACCATATACCGTAATTCCAAGAAACCTGCACCATAAACTGCAACCAGGCTGCAAAACTAAGCCCTGTAACCCACTAATCTCAACACCAAATGGTCACACTAAATCCCGGCATCTGAAAACCCAGTATCTGGAGGCATGTAGCACCCCGATACCAAACAGAACAACCATCAACAATATCATTCTGAAACTCGATGAGGCACACACTGAATCTAAAATCAAAATTAAACCTAAACCCTGGAAACCCGAACCCTGAACCCCTAAACTCCTAAACCCTAAAGCCTAAACCCCTAAACCCCTAAACCCCCCCAAACCTAAACCCTAAACCCGTAAACCCTATAAACCCTAACCCCCCAAACCCTAAACCCGATCCCTCAAGCCCCTGACGCACCTTGGTTGCTCCGCCGCCCTCAGCTGCCAGCAGGACCAACTCGAAGGTAATGACGTCCGCGTCGATGCGCTGCCCAGCGGCGTCCATCAGAAGCCTGGGAGTTTCGGGTATAGGGTTCCTTTAAAGGGATCTATAGCGGTTCTATTAAGGGGTTTAGGGTTTTAGGGGTTTAGGGTTTTTAAGGTTTCGGGGTTTAGGAGTTTCGGGTATAGGGTACCAGGACCCCCAAGGGCCCTTTAATGGAGCCCTTATGGTCCAAAACAGTGGGTATTTAGGGGTATGTTAGAGGGTCTAGGTAGAGTTTCGGGGCTTATAAGGCTTAGGCTTGTAGGTTTAGGGTTTCCTTTAAGGGTCCTTTAAAGGTTTCTTGAAAGGGCTTCAGGTTTAGGGTTGATGGTCTCGAAGGGTATTAGGGACCCTTCTGGGAACTCATGTCAGTTATTCCTACTATGGAAACCGTACTTTCTACTACATAAGTTCTTGGGCTCAAGGCTTCGATTCTATCTTTAATTACCAAGACCTATTTTTTGTAGGGTCTCTGCACAAGTATTTTTGATTAGGACGTGTATAGAACCCACCCACAATAGGTATATAAGTGTGAATATAAAAATAAATATACATAAAAATTATGTGTGTGTGTATATATATATATATATATATATATATGCAAGGTGTCCGTAAGTCCACGGCGAAGGGGTAGATGAATTAAACAAGGAAGAAATGAGATAGTTAGTGGACTAATTGATTATTGTTACATATTTCACGAACTAATAAACTAAATATCTAATTAATGTGCTAACTAACTAATTAATCAGTAAGTTAGTTCATTAAGCAATTAGATACTTAATTCGTTAATTAAGTAGATAATCAGTTACACTACATGTATCACGCACTGTCACACTAAACCCTATACATCCTAAGCCCGAACTTAGATCAACTGAGGCCGACCAGGGCACCAAACCGCCAGCTGCCAATGAGAAGACGCTGCACAGCTGCTTTGGAGGGCGTTGTAGGAAATGATGTCGGGTCTCTTCCTGTTCCCGGAAGGACCCACAACCTACAACATTCAACCCCAATAAATTCTATAGTGAACCCCAGAAAGTTGGAACATGGGTTTTGGATGATTAGTGCGGGGATTCTTTATAGTTTACCTTAAAGGTATCAGGACAATTATGTTCCAACTTTCTGGCTTCTCGTGTAAGCCCCCTGTGACCGACCTTCTTCGGTGGAGGTGTCGGAAAACCTCGAAAGCGTGCTGCCACCGAGAACCAGTGTCCTTGGATGGGATTCCCACATGCCTGTTCCAAGCGTAAAACCTGCCTAAACCCTAGAAATGAGTACCTTTTCTGGGTAACTTACGAATATGAATGTAATTAGCACCTTTTGTTGACTGACGGATGTTACGTATGTTTAGGCTCCTATAGCAAGAACTGAAGTAACTGTCGTAGGGTCTTGGTACAAACCCTAAATCCTACGCCCTGAATCCGATAAGTGCTGCCGACAACTTTTCACATTGCTTAAACCCTGTCAGAAGCCCGCGTAAAATCTCCAAAAGCTCCTCGCGCCTAGTAAACCCGTCATGAAACCCAGGCCAAGCTACACCAAACCATAAACAAACACAGTAAGCAAACACACTGCGAAACCCGGCTGACCACAAACATGTCAACCCGGCATTCTGGAAGTGTGGCCAGGCTTCACATGCGCTGAGCACAGCATTGTACGTGATCCTGAGCGGTTTCTCTTTGCTGGTCTTTATGGTTTGGAGTCTGGGGCTCAAGGCATCGAAGGCTCTTTGCTGCGGGTAGTTTAGAGTTTCGGGTTTGGACCGTGCTTGTAAGTCGTTATCGCCGTTTCGGCTGTCAACGTTCAATCCGTCGGCATTTCAGCAAATAAACCCATTTTCTGCGACGGCACGAATACTAGGATCCTCATCATCCGAAGCACGAACAAACCCCAAGCAGAGGCCTAAACACAGAAAACGGACAAGGGTTTACCGCCTAGAAACCTACGTAACAAAGCCAGGAATGCCAGAACGAATCACGAATTAGCCGCCTCCTCCTGAAATTCTGCCCACGAGAACAACAGTGCATCGACGAGAAGCAAACCCCAACATCGTGAACCATGCCGTTGTCTAAGATGTAGCTGCCTTGCAAATTGCCCTAAAATATTAATGCCGTAATTCCTCATATTCCATTGTTAAGATTGAAGTTGAAGATGTTGTCCTAAAAGTCTTGGTGTCGGGCCGTATCCAAAAGTTGTGAAGAAAGTTGCCGGTCTAAAAATGCAAAGAGACTGCGGTTGCATTCTGTTCATGCATACAACTCGTACACAACGTAGAATAATTTTACGAATAGCCTAAGCAACGATAGGGAACACCGTGAGCTGTCCTTGCGTATGTTCGACAAGGTGCTGAGTTGCTATCGGGAACATCATGACAGCACAACGCCGAATTCTTCACAGGAGCTTGCGCGGCTATCCTACATGCCATGGAATGCGCAGGATGGAAACAGTCATACATTACATGGAACTCTGGACCCATGGAGGTGATACGGTAGTGTGGGAATTCGTAGACACAACAGAGAACGTATGCTCAGTACGCTGGCAGGTTGTCTGTTTGATCTGTGACTTCCAAAACGTTTCTCGAACTCGTTGTGCTTACCGATCTGCAACTTTGTTTCAGGTCGAAGGGCATGCTTAGCGACATCACATCGCCTTGATTCGCTGTAACAAGCAACTGTGCTAAGCAATTGTGATGTGAAAGAGATATGCTCACACCGTAGTTTCTGCGGATGTTCTGAACTCCCGAAGTCGTCTCCGGTCTTTTCTGGTGGGCAGCGCGCCCGCACTTACGGTCCTGGATACCAAACTGTGACAGAAAGTCAGGGCGCCAGGTCTTCGCAAGGGTATTTAGAGTTTGACGTTCGGCAATATTTATCCTCCGGAAGCCAGCGAGCAACACTCCGGATTACACGTAAAGAGCCCCAAACATACACTCATTCGGATCAAACTCCCTTAAACCCTATAGGCCCTATAGGTAAACCCCACCAGCACCCCCCCAACTACCCCTTACTAGAGGCTAAGGACCCACCATTAAGGACACCTCTATTAAAGGCTACTTGGGGGGTACTAGTAAGCCCTAAACTGCCCTAAACCCTAAACCACATCGTGACATCCTCCTTGGAGCCGAAAAGCCTCATCCCCCCGCCCCGCCCCCCCAGTTCTCGCCAAGGGGCGCCTCTCAGGACACACAATGTCTTAGAGGCTACACCCCATAGCCATATTATGGATGGTCTTTTGAATCTTTTGGGACCTATACTTCCATAATGGTACTATATATGAGCCTCTGGGTTAGCCATCGGTACCATCTGAAAGTGCTCCATTGCAAAAGAATCCCTTTACACTTTCAGCTATAGCCCCAAGCCCTCAAAATCTGGCAGGATATGACCCCTAAGACAGTAGTAGGCTTTTGAGTCGATAAGTACGATTTACGGTTTATGTTGTTGGTTGCGGTCAGGGTTCTGGGCAGATCTGCGAGTGCCTTGATGCTCTGGGTAGTGGGGCTTTTCTCCACATCTTAAACCAAGCCCTACAGACCCCATAAACCCCTTTAAGCCACAACCTCAAACCCAAAGCTGCTATAAACCCTAAACCCCTAAACCCTAAGCCTCAAATCCTAAAGCCCTAAACCCCTATCCTATCTATAGATCCCTTTACAGGAACACCTTACAGATACCCTTAATCAAGGAACCCTAAACACGGAGCCCCTAGAACCTGGGAGCTCGCTGCCAAAATTCACACTTGCTGCCATCTTCGTCTCGGACATCTCAGCCAGTAAAGCAAGCGCTTGACACCACTGGCCAGCATTCCTTTGCAGGGTCACTAATAAGGGTTCGTATAGTTCTATGGGGTCTTCGTTTTCATCGAGGGCACTCTACCGGTCATAGCGCGTTTAAATTCTCCAACTTAAGCATTCCTTTTCAGGGTTGAGGGCTTCATAATTGTTTAGGTTTAAGGTTCTGTAAGGGAGGCTTCTATAAGGATTGTGATGGTTTGGGGTTTCAGGGTTTCTGATTTAGGGTGTAGGGTTTGGGGCCAGCAGTATTTTGGGGCACATAGCACAACATGACACTGCCTACATACATACATACATACATACATACATACACATACATACATACATACATACATACAACCGTGACCAGACCCCAATCTCTGAACCAATGGCCAGTCCACTGAAACAGCGTTCACGCTTACGGAAGCAACGTTCCAGTTTACTGAATCAGCGACCCAGTTCACCGAAAGACGATGTTCCTAGATAGATAGATAGATAGATAGATAGATAGATAGATAGATAGATAGAGAGAGAGAGATAGATATGTAGAGAGGCAGATGATTGAAACATACATAGGTAGATGGATACATAGACAGATTGTTAGATAGGTCGATTGCTAATTGATAGATAGATAGTAGCGTAAGTACAGTCAGATCGATAGTGAGCGGATGAAGAAGGGTTTCTGGTCGGCCAGGCTTTCCCCGTCGCAGAGACCGCCCAAGCAAGGATCATTCAAGTGGGATGGATTCAGGGTCATGGAGGGTGCTATGAGAGATCTACCTTGGAGTTGTCGAGGGCTCTTTAACCGTGCAAGTACCCAACTAGTGGAGTTTTTGACCCCAAGAGATGTACTATACTCTGTTTTTGGAGACCGATTTCCCACGTTTTGGGCACGTGGACTCTTGCAGGTAAATTGATTTGAGGCACAGTCTTTGCCCAAAACCCTGAATCCTAAAATGAGTGGCTTGGGCCAATGGGAAGCTGGGGGGAGAGGGTAGGGTGAATTGTTTTCGGTTTGCTTTCGGGTTGGAGTTAGAGCTATAAAGTTCACGGCTTTGGGGTTCAAGCGCTTGGGGTTTAATTTGGGGTTCGGAGCTTTGTAAGGATCCTAAGCACATAGTTTTTTCGAGTGAGTACAGAACTATTTCGTGCGTTATGTAGAGTCCTTCAAATTGCAATAGGGTTTTGCGTCATGCTTATGCTACAGAATGACAATAGCATCGAAGCAATTGCAGCACGCGGGGGTCTGGGTACGAAAATCTGCGGCATTTCGGAGACCACCACCACCACTGCCCCGCACATCCTTATCCTGAGGGTCCATGCCCCATATAGCATATGCTTATAAGCCATGAAACAAGTTCCGGTATAGGCATTTTGGGGCCAAGCTATATATTATATGGATACATGGAGACTGAAATCTAAACCCAGAGGCCCTTCTAGAACCTTTCTGACGGGCAACATGGACCCTGAGACTTAGGGTTGAGGATGTACCTTAACCCGCGAAACCCTACGTTTTTGTAGGGTCACTATAAATCCCATATTAGGATTTGTAATAAGAACCTACAACAAAGTAGGGATTGGTGGGTCAAGGTAGGGTTGACGAGGCTGTTGAATCTACAATAGGGGTAGTTGTGCCGAATACGCAAACCCTCAGCCCCTTATCGCAGCTGGACCCTAACATCCCGAAAAGTAGTACATGCTGTTGGTTAGGCTATCCAACGACTGGTTTTACACTCTAAACCCCAAAAGCCGATGTTCGCCCACGAAACCCATATACAACTCTGAAGCAACATCTTTTGATTTCTTATAAAGGTCTTATGCAACCTTGCGTAAATTCCCGAAGGCCGCTCGTTGACAAAAACTAGCCTAAGGGTCCTGCTACTTTCAATGACCCTTAACAGTAGGGGACTGTGCCTATACCTGTTTACCATGAATCCCTGTATGGTATACGAACCTTACATGCTCGTAGGGGTTCGTTGGCATAAACCCTCAACCCCTTACCCCCAATCTAAACCCTCAACTCTCCTAGACCTTCCAAAACCCCTTACTAAGGAATATACCTTAAATTATAGTAGGATCCCTAATATGTTTTACGGTATATTCCTTAACGTAAAGGAGCCCCTTAAAGGTACCCTTATAGATCCCTTTAACGGAACCCCAGGATTTATATCATCAACCGTAGGGCCCGTAAGGTCGCCTTCGAAATTTTGCCAAGGCGCCCGCAAGCGCTGATCGCAGAGCTGTAGGCCACATCATCCTCGGTTTAGCGTGTAATATTGGTGCCTTACTAGTTAGAATAGGTTACTATAAGGGATCCACGGTAAGGTTCTATAATATAATCCTTCAAGACGGGTCCCTAATATAGGGCGCTTTAAAGGGTTCTATAAGCGTTCCGATAAGGGTTTCCAGATGTTAGTCATCATCCTCGGCTTAGCGTTTGGTGTCTATAAGGCTTGGTTTAGGGATCCTATTACAGGGCTCCTGTCAGGGTTTCTATAAGAGTTCCTTTAAGGGTTTCCAGAAGTTAGGGTTCAGGATTCGTTGTTTAGTGTGTACCTTAAGGGCGGAGTGAACCCGAAGAAGGGCTTAAGGTTCATATAGCATGTAGGGGTTTGAGGGTATACGACCCCTACTTTTAAGGGTTCTTTGCTCCTTAAGGTAGGGTTTAGTGTCTATGGGGTTTTGAAGTTCAGGGTTTAGGGTTTACGGTTTAGGTTTGAAGGAGTACCCTCAATGGTGCATCTAGCCATATAGTATTTGCCGGGGCCGTAAAGCACCTCTAGGGGCCTGTTCGAATCCTGAGTTTAAGCGATATGAATACGTGAATGTTTCGGGAGTTGGTCGTCGACTCTCCATTGCAGTTCCTCCCTTAAAGGAACCCTTAAGGGAACCGCTAAGAAGTCCTTAAAGGACCCCCCCCTCCCCGCTTAAAATGCCGGGGCGGGCTCGGGAAGCAAACTTGAGCCGCCGAGGCGGCGAAGGAGTCGGAGGGCCTGCTCCCACTCCTGGATGTTGGGTTTCGGGTGTTCCTTTAAAGGGATCCATAAGGGTTCCTTTAAAGGGATCGATAAGGGTTCTATAACAGGGTCTAAGGCTTAAGGGGGGTCAGGGGCTTGGGTGGTTTGAGGGTTTAGGAGTTTATAGGTTGCGGTGTTTGGTGTTTAGGGGGTTTAGGGTTTGAGGTTTAGGATCTGGCCAAACGGCCCAATACTCCCAAGCCCCCACCCCCAACCCCTACACTCCCAACTTAAGGGTCTAAGTACCTAATACTCGTATACGCTCCAAGAAGATCCAAAACCCAAAAGACGGAACTATCAGATTTTTTGGAGCCTTAGGATATCCCGGAACCCTACACTCGATACCCTAATCCCCAACCCACCCATCAACTTAATAAAAAAGAAGCAGAAAGTAGTAATAAACAAACACAAATTCCAGGCCCTAAGCCCTAAACCTGAAACCTTAAACGCTAAACCCTAGTAGAATCTCAAGACCCTCAATCCTAAAGCCTTGAAGCCGCAAGCCTTACCCTAAACCTGAAACCCTAAGCCCTAAGTTGAGATTGGTGTCCACAGCCTTCTCCAAAGCGCTAATGACCGCACCTCCGAAGGCTTGGAGCTCCTCCTATTCGGTCTCTTCAGAGTTCTATCCCTTGGAGGCCTCAAAGGGTTCAAAAGGTGGGAGGAAGGGTTAGGGGTTTAGGGGTTTAGGGGTTTAGGGTTTAGGGTTTAGGGTTCAGGGGTTTAGGGTTTCGTTTGTTTCGTCATGGAGGTAGGATGAAGGATCCCTTATATAAGGACTCTTATTTGGGGACTACCCCACCTACCTTCATCCTACCTTTTGAGGCCCCTGAATCCCACAGGGCCGTCGGCTTTAGAGTTGAAGAATTGGGATTTCGGGTTTAAGGGTTACCTTAACCCTGAAGAACCTACCTTTGTAAGGACTTATATAAGGAAATCATAATAAGAAACCCTAAAAAGCTGGGTTCTTCAGGGTTAAGGTAGAGTTTAGGATTACATCCCCCAAAAATCCGAAGTCCTAGGTGCCTACCCTAAGGCTCCAAAGTAGTTCCTTTTGGGGTAGTATATTAGAGTCCCTAACCAAAAAAGGCGGACACCCCAAAAGGAGCTACTTTGGAGCCTTAGGGTATATGCGTTAGGGATTCGGGCTAAGGGGTCAGGGCTTATGGTGTGAAGATACCCAGAGGGTCCATATACACTACCTATGGAATTAGGCTCCAAAAAACCATCCCTATGTTGGTTTTTGGAACCTAATTCCATAATGGTAGTGTATGTGGGACCCTCTGGGATACCTGCCCAAAACCCAAAGGATCCATGTACCCAAATAGTATATACGTAAGCCTTAAGGCAGTCTCTATATTGGTACTTTGGGGCCAAAGTATATACTATTTGGGTACATGGATCCTTTGGGGAACCTAAAGTAGCTCATACGATAGAAACCCCACTTTCTATTTGATGGCTACTTTCGATCCATTTGGTTGGGGTTCTACGTAAGAACTACATACCAGAGGGGTTACTATGCCGTTCCTAGGGTTGAAGCCAGCGACGCCCCTCAATGCAGGCGGCAGGTGTTTGTAAGGGTTCGGTACACAGCGGAATCCAAGAACCCAAAGCCTCATCAACAAAACCACCTGAAACCTTTGCACATTCAATCATGACGGTATCATCCCCCACCCACCTCGACGCGAAAGTGCGGCAGCACGAGGATGATGGAGCCAAACATTACTATAGTAGGCTTAGGTACCTCTGCATCCGACATTTGAAACCCTAAACCCCTAAACCCTAAACCAATATCAAAACACTAAGCCATAGACTCGACTGAGGACCCCCCCCCCCAAGCCACGACTAGAGGTCTAGGGCTCCCAAGGTAAAGTTCCGAAACCCTAAACTTTACAGTAGAAGCCAGAAAGTTGGAACATGGTTGTCCTCATACCCTTAAGGTAAAGTATAAGGGATCCTAGCACCAATCCCTAAACCCCTAAACCCCTAAACCCTAAACCCTAAACACCTAAACCCTAAACCCTAAGCCCTAAACCCTAAACCCTAAACCCCTAAACCCTAAACCCTAAAGCCATGTTCCAACTTTCTGGGGTTCACTATATACCCATCAAGCCCTGCAGTTTGAAGATATAAATCCTGCATTACCCATACCTTAAAGACGAAATGAACCCTAAAAGGGTTTAAGGTTCATAGACCATATAGGGATTTATAGTATAAGGGGAGAAAGGCCCATTTCTTTTAAGGCTCTTTTCGTCCTTAAGGTAATAAGGATAAGGAATATACCATAATTCCCATAGTCTAGGGTCACTGAGGTAATGCAGGGTTTGTATCATCAACCGTAGAACCCCACAACCCCTGCACCCTAACCACGGAGGGTCTGAAACCCCCCCAAGAAAAACTACCCCAGAGGGTCCAAGTACCCAAATAGTAGGGTTTTAGATCCCAAAATCCATACTCTGAATGGTTTTTGGTCCCTGAAACCCTACTATTCGGGTGCTTGGACCCTCTGGGTACTAGATCCGACAACATCTGATAACTGCTCAACAAAGGTTCTACAAAGCTCGGGCACTGAAAGAGATGACGTCCAGGTGGAGCTCTTGCTCCTCAGCCTCGAAAAGCAAGCGGAGGGCCTGCAGCGTCAAGGGAAAAAGTGTTCCGATATTAGGCTCCCTTGTACTTCATCTTTTGTGGTTTATACCTTAAGGACGAAAAGACCCTTAAAAGAAATGGGCCTTTTTCCCCTTATACTATAAATCCCTATATGGTCTATGAACCTTAAACCCTTTTAGGGTTCATTTCGTCTTTAAGGTAATTAGGATCCCATAACGAAATCTCAAAAATGAACTGCAACGGAGCCTATGGTTGAGGGGCCTTGTAGGGCTGATTCCCATTAAATGACCGTTTTATACCGCTGGTGGCTAAAGTCCTGCGCTACCTTATCTCCAAGCTGTGGCAAGTAGTGTTAAGTTGGAACCCTAAACCCTATCCTAAGGCTCTTGGACCTGAGATCCCAAACCTTAGCCCCCAAAGCCCAAACCCTCCCCCAGAAGGCCCATGACCTCTATGGGAGCCTTAGGGTAAACCCTAACCCCTGACCCCTCCACCCCGAAAGACTTCGAAACAACTCGGTCAAGGTGTGTGCCTTCCACGGACACTCACCTGACCTTGCTGACTTTACGGCTATAAGGACCCGAATTTGGGAGCTTTCCGGGCCAAAAGACCATACTACTGAGTAAGGCCTGTGTGCTATTGTGAGCCTTGGGATAAACCCTGAACCCATACAGCCCTAACAGCCTAAACCCTAAACCCTACACCCTAAGCCCTAAAGCCTTATACCCTTCAACTCCAAACCCCGGACTCCGCGGATCTGCGCCTGTCGCCAGCTACTCCGTTTCTCACAGGCACTGCAGGCAGCATTTACGCTGACAGCAGTGGGCTGCAGATGCCTCGCAAACCCAAACACAATTCTATGAATCACTAAACCCTAAACCAAAAAACCTTCTTTATGGGATTTCCATATACTTTGATGAACCCTATGATAGCTCTTTTAACTATGAGGGTTGTTAAGGTTCTATGAACCCCTTATACTTTGCTGTCGAAAGCTCAAAGTCGTGGCACCCAGTCCATTAGTCAGTTCATGATGACGGCCAACGATTATAAGTCATGAGCACTAGCCGAGGATTAGGGCCCTCAGTACCTACATGGGGGATACTTACCCGACTTCCCCAAGCCGTAACAATTATTCTGGCTACTTTAAACCATATACTACTCTATACCCCCCCTTTGAACCACAATATAATAAAATAGTATGCTTAATATTCGCTTGGGTTTTATATGAACAATAATAAAAAACAATTCCTAAGGAGACAATAGTACCATACAGGTGCTGCTTAGGACCCGCTGCGATGACGATTCATAGATAGTATAGGGGGACTTAGAACAAGGCTCCTCTGAGTGGCCTTACTTAAGTCTATAAGGGCTCCTCGCAGGGGAGATATCATCTATGATCATGACGGCGCTGCTGCCAGGTCTGCTAGATCATGGTGGTGGCGTTGGTTCTGAAGGTTAAGAAACTGAAGGGAAGCAATGCGAGTATGATTCTTTAGTCTGTTGACGGTGATGGCAGCCTCAGCAGCAGCAGCAGCGGCGGCAAAGGCTCAACCGCAAATCGAAAACTAGCTCATACTTTCATCTGACGTTACGGGTGTTCATGTCAAAGGCTTATAGTAAGGTTTATAGCTTGGCTGGTTGAGGGTTTACGGGCTTGGAGGTACCATGATGTAACATGTAAAATCACTTGTCTTGCCTTCGCCGAAGCTGAGCAAACAGCAGCAAAGCACGCTGCCACTCCCCAGACTTCTCGCAAGCGCTGATGAGTGCCTCGGATGTTGCGGGTTCATAAGAGTTCCTAGGTTTCTGAGTAGGTTCCCTTGAAGGGGATCTACAGGGGTTCCTTCAAAGGGATCCATGATTGTACCAGAAAGGCTTAGCGTTTAGAGGCTACTATACTAGGTTCCTTAGATAAGGGTACCCTTTTTCCTAGTATTCGGTTTTGATAAGGGGGCCGCAAAATCAAAAGGGCAAAAGGGAACCTAGATAAGGATCTTGGTTAAGGAACGTAAAGGATTCTAGAGCCTAAGAATTGACCCGCCCCGACACACACCTTGAGACGGAAGAGAAGGCTCGTTATAGGCTAAAGTTTAGACTACCGTCCATTTGACAAGGACGTCTTCAGGGTTCCATTCAACAGTTTAAGCCAGGCAATAAAAATAATAAGCCGTGTTTGAACCACAGACAGAAGTCGGTCTACTCCTTATTCATGAGCATCCGCTCCGACACGGCTTCGAAGCTGTCGTCTGCATGTCAACAGTATGTCATACTGTATATACTTTACTCGCAGTCAATCGCGGTGAGGCTCTATCCGGAATGCATGTGCTAATTCACACCCTGAAACTTACCCTAAGGGTCCAATTAGTCCGCGCAAAAATGGAAGACAAAGCTCCGCAAACCTCGCAACCGCGGTTTGTCAGGCGTAAGTATAGGAGCCTTAGCTTAATAGTTAGAGAAGGGTTTTGGGGTTTATTAGACTTTATAATTAGTTTTGATAAGGAACCCCCAAAATAGTATAGGTAATTTCTAATTGTGGCGTAAGCAACTACATGTATATATTATAAGGACATATGGAGCATCAAGGCACTGTAAATGATGGGAGCCAATACCTAGAGCAATGCCCCTAAGAACGACTCCCAGGCACATTGCATGTGATCTCGGTGGGCTTCAGCTGATTCTTGGACAGCGCCTCAACAAAAAAGCGAGAACAGACACCGTTTGAACTCGGAGCTCGAAGGTCTGGCGTCTAGGGTTTAGGGTTCAGGGGTTTAGGGTTTAGGGGTTTGCGGTTCGGAAATGAGGATTAAGCGCTTTGGGTCAGGGGGTCAATGGCTTTAGGGTACACCTCTGTCTAGCGTCATACTGTTGATGGACAAAATCCTGCATGACCCTAAGGACCCTAAACTATGGGAATTATGGTATATTCCTTATAATGGGTAATGCAGGATTTTGTCCATCAACAGTACCTTGCCCCTTGCTTAGAGTAACTGCTTTTCTACATCACACATCAAAAGCATAAAACCAGGTATCCCAAATGTGGGGCAGGGTATGACCTCGAGGTACCGTATATTATTTCTGAACTCAGGAGTTTTGGCGTCTCTGGGGTGGTGCTAGTATGCTATGGTTTAGGGTTTAGGGTTTAGGGTTTCAGGACGGTCTAAGATAAACTTCTGGCACTAGCTCTATCGCCAACACCCGAAGCATCACTAACCTGAACCCTACCAAAACCCTGAGCCCCAAAACCCTGAATCCTAAAACCCTAAACCCTGGACCCTAAAACCCTAAACCGAACCTAAAACCGGGCCCCAGACCGCAAATCCCTGACCCTAAACCCGTATAGACCCCTCATAGAAGACTTAAACCCCAAGGGTCCAAAGGACCCAATAATCAAGTACTCGGTTTTAGGATAGTAGTTATGTAGGTTAGGATTTTGGAGAGTATATGATTATTAGGTACTTGGACCCTTGGGGTAAAGGAATCCTTCAACCGGGCCCTAAACCGTAAATCCCTATACTCTTAATCTAAACCATCCTAAACCCTTATAGGCCCCTCATAGGTGACTTAAAGGAATCCTTCAACGAATCCCTAAACCCTAAACCCATAGAAGACTTAAAGGAATGGGTTTAGGGCCCTTTAGGGTTTAGGGTTTAGGGTTCAACGAGTCCCCAAGACTGGCCTGAAGCAGTGCCAGAGCTTGCTGCCAGTGGGCGGCCTTTTCCTCTGCGTCTCTAAACGTCGCATTGATTGAGTAAGTATCTGGATTTTTTTAAATGCAATGACATCTGGTTTAGGGTTTAGGCTTGTTATTAGGAAGAATTAAGTACCCTGATGACGGCAAGTAGGATGTCACCTAGAGCACTTATAACTTACAACTCTACTTATTACCTACTTACTGACCAACAAGTACCTGAGTTTGGTGCTCAGGGCTTTGAGGTTAAGGTTCAGGCTTTGGGCAACTTTGCAGGGTCATATGGTCCTTACTGCAAGGCTTCTGAATACCCTGCAAGCATGAAACACGAAATCAACAAACAAGGGACTATACAACTGATGGTTGAGGAAAACCCAAACGCCTAAACCCCCAAAGTCCAAAGCCCTAGTCTCGTTTTAGCCAACTCTCTCTCTCTCTCTCTGTCTGTCTCACTCACTCTCTCTCTCTATATATATATATACACATATTTCGATAATACTATATCTACACATTAAAACATACATTACTTATACACACAGCCTCGACAGTCTCGTACTCGACCTACGCCCCAATCCCTGCAATCCCAAAATCCTAAAGTATGATTTAAATACTTCGGCCGACAGTAGTGCCGTCAAGCTGCGCATGCACTGATGGCTGCGTTGTATGTGACGATGTTCGGCTGCAGCTCGCTGTTCCTAAAGTTGGCAACGTTTCTGCTGTTATTACATCGAATAGGATCTTGGGCTATGGAATTACGTCCACCAAAACCAAAAATAAGTGAGGATGGTCTTTTGGGACCTTAGTTCCATAATGGTCCCATATATGGAGCCTCTGGGAGTTTACTTAGTCCCTAACCCCCACCTGGGGATCCCAAATCCTACTGTCTTAAGGGTCTGTGCCCGTCAGGGAAGGTGACAGACCCGACAATTTCCTAGGGTTCGGCGCTACAAGTAAGCCCCAGCCCCAAACCCTAAACCCTAAATCCTTAAGACCTGAAAACCCTAAAGGCCCTAAATGCACAATCCATTATGACATATACATTGCATTGTAGAATGAATAGTACGAGGACTTATTCAGGCTCCTGATTCTTTAGCCCTAAACCCTAAACCCTAAACCCCAAAACCTAAACCCTAAACCCTAAACCCTAAAACCTAAACCCTAAACCCTAAACCCTAAAACCTAAACCCTAAACCCTAAACCGCTTCATCAGATCTCATCGGCAAGGAGGCTCCAGGGTCAGGAAGGATGGCGTTCGGGGCCGGTGTTGAGTTCCATTCCCAGACCCCCGGGAGGATCTAGAAAGTAGATCCCCTAATTTGGGTTTAGGGTTTAGGGTCTAGAAAGTAGATCCCCGAATTTGGGGGCCCTAATACTACTAAGGGTACTTTATAGGAACCCCAATTAAGGGATCTACTTTTTGGATCCTCCCGGGGGTCTGGGCTCTGGTAGAGCATCGTCACAACTCACCCATCCTGAATCCTCAATCCAATGTAAAACTCTAGATAGACCTTTAACCCTAAACCCCAAGGCCCTGACCCGAATCTAGACTGGACCCTAAGCCCCGATCCCTATAGACCCTAAACCCCCATTCCATAGACCACATACCCCGAGGCCCCAGACCCTGAAACCCAAGCCAAAACGAAGAAGCTAATGCTCATATGTTAAGGCTTTTGGGCCCAAAGACCATACTATATAAGGCTTTTGGGCTATTTTGATGCCCAGGGTTATAGGCCGAGTAATGTAGGAACCTGATTAAGACACCTTAGGCCTTTGTTAGGGTTCCTTATATGAACCCTACTATTTTAGGGTCATAGGCCCAGGGTTTCTTAATCTTACTCCTGAAGCCCAAGGCACGCCATGTCATACAACAGATGAAGAGCTTCCTCGACTGCAACGACGTGGGAATTCTGTGAGCTCTTCTACATGACAGGCTCAAGAAAGAGGGCACAACTCACAGGGTTTTGTCGGGGTCATCGGGGTTTGATGATGACTTGGTTGACCTTCAGAAAACCAGCCTTGTTTAGAGGATTTTCAAGATCTGACACAAAAAGCTAGTTATGAGACCCGAGCAAGACCAAGTCCTCCCCAAGGCTCCATGCTTCGGAGATTGACGCCTTAAGGATACAGACTCTGTCGCACCACCTATGTGCATGCAAGGCTTGGAATTGCAGAGCTTCGGATGAAATATGACCGATTTTGTAAATGCTAGGATTCGCTAGGGGTTGAAGGCTTAGAGGAGGGATCCAACTGGTATAGGGTCGATATTTGGGTTCCCTATTGTCCTAATGTTGGATTTGATTGGTTTCTGAAACTCTCCCACAAAGGGCCTACTTTCGAACTCCGCAACCACATGATCAAGGAATATTATAGTAATACAGGGGATGCTGCAAGGAGTACTTGGTTATGAGATATTGGGGTGTCTGGGTATTGCAGATTTCCAACTGCATGATTATACTTCTCGTGTCAGGCAGGGCCTGTGCACGGGCAGTAGTAGTCACAGTACTCGTCGTCGTAGTAACCAGCATCAACACAAGCATCATGGTGATCATCATCACCATCACCAGTGTGATCAACATCACAGTCTTCCTCATCATGACCATGGCCATGGTACTCACCAGAATCACCCATGTTCGCAGTCTCAGAAAAGTTTGCCATCTTGAGACTTGGGTCAGAATTCTACGAGCTGGTCGACTGAGACAGACGGGCAAACCTTTGCATGCCATCCGCTACCTTAAAGACGAAATGAACCCTAAAAGGGTTTAAGGTTCACAGACCATATAGGGATTTATAGTATAAGGGTATAGGGCCATTTCTTTTAGGCTCTTTTCGTCCTTAAGGTAGAGGCTGAACTCCAATTTCGGTCCGCGATTCTTCCCATCGTCCTCCCTTCTCACAAGCACTCACCGCAGAACTGATGGTGATCCTGAGTGCAGGCTGCAACTACGCTGCATAGCAGCTAAGCACAGATGTTACAGCGACAGAACGTCTCCTTAGTTTGAAAATGTTCCCTACACCCTAAACCCTAATACCCTAACACCAGCACAGGACTAGTTCGCAGCTGATGTGTATCCTCGTATTGAATTCCCGACCGACAGGGAAGGCAACGAACACCAAGCAACTGAAAACCAGAGCTCTACACCCTAATGTAGGGGCCTTATCATGATTAGAATAGGGTTTTGGGGGCTCCCTATTATAATTACAGTATAATCCACCCCCCCCCCAAAAAAAAAAAAACCTAGTCTAATTCTTAACGCCCCTTATTACAGGAAGCCAAAGTCCCCCACATCCGCAAACACCTAAACCCTACCTGGACCCTAAAGAACCTACCTTTTCAGGGTCCCCTATTATGATTTCCTTACATAAGTCCTTCAAACGGTAGGTTAGTTGGCGTTAAGGTAGACTCTAAATCCTATATCCTGCACCCTAAACCCTATAGAAACCCTCTTAAGTCCCTAAACCCCCAAACCCCTAAATCCTGGACAGGTTGTAAATCCGACACCCTTTACCCTAAACCCTATAGAAACCCTAATCCCAAAAAGGGTTCAAAAGGGTTCAGACCATAGGGCCCCAATACGAACCCGAACCGGAAGAGCACGATCCATGGGGTTTAGGGTTTAGGGATACCCCTAAGACCACGTAATAACCGATTAGTATACACTTTGGCCTTGAAGGGTTTATATATAGGTGCTTTAAGCCTTAAGTATGCCGGGTATATAGGTACATGGAGCTTTATAAGGTGTACTGCGTTCTGATAAATGTTGCTCGCAGCATCCCCACTTGTTTTTTACAGTGAGCCCCCTGAAACTGCCCTTCTCTACAACGTAAACAAGCCCAGAACTCTACTTAGAGACCCTGACACCAGCCGTTACAAATCATTTGTAGAAGCCTTATAAACCCAAACCTGAAAGCCCCTTATAGTCTGCTGACGGATCCTGCAAAGAAACCCTTCAAGGAGCCCTACCTTAAGGACGAAAAGACCCTTAAAAGAAATGGCCCTATACCCTTATACTATAATTCCCTATATGGTCTATGAACCAAACCCTTTTAGGGTTCATTTCGTCTTTAAGGTAAGGAAGGCCTTGTCACCATGCAGGCAAGGATCACGTTAGCTTGGACCGCCTTGTGGCCGAGCTCTTCCAGGAAAGACATGGCCTGCGAGGCTCTTGTCGGATGTCGGAAACCCTTTTTCCCCCAAACCCTAAACCGCAGGCCCTAAATGCCAGGCCCTAAACCCTTTTCTAAACTTAGGGTTCCGGGTTTAGGGTTTGGGTCGCCATCACCCAGGTACCCATCCCAATGGCCCAAAGCCTAATCTTGAAGGGCACCTGGGTTTAGGGTTTAGGGTCTGGGTCAGTTTGAGCCTTTCTTTGAAGAGCGCTGAGCATTCACCATAACGGTCATCACAATCGCACCTAAAATACATTGCCAGCCATAGACAGACCCATAAAAAACTCTAAACCCGAACCGAAACATATTGTACTTCAATCCCAATTACAATTACAAACCGCTGATTGAGTTACCTAGGATATACTGGGCTCTGGTTAAAGTTATGTTTAGAGTAGAAGTACCAGAATCTGCCACTAACTTGCAACATCTTGTAAGTAATAGTAATCATAATGCTTGTGCGGTCTCTGCTGTGGCTTCGACCTTCAAACTTCAAGCCCGCAGTCAATTGAGATAGGAAAGCACCTTGAGCCCGACTTGATACACCTTCACCGGCTTCTTCGCTGTCATGGACGCCATGTAGTTCGTGGCGAACAAGATGTCCGGCCGCGTACGGTATGCCAGCCATAGGCACTCTCCAGTGACCTTTTGAGCCCTGGTAAGCTCTTCACTGCTGAAGTTCTCGCTCTCATTGGCCTCATCATCCGTGTATATGTATATATATATAAGCAAGGCTGTAACAGGCCCCCAAACCCGAAGGAATAGATACTATTCACAATACATCACAATAGTCACAATAAAAGAGCTCCCTCACCCTAGTCTAACTATCCAGGCCTCTAAAAGCCTAGACCTAAAAGCCCCAAACCTTAAGAAGCTGCTCTAAACTCTCAAAACCCCTCAACCCTAGACCCTAAACTCTTTTTTGTTTTAAAGTTGGGGTGGTGCGCCTTAGTTATGCCTGCCAAGCATGGCTCCTTTAGGGTCGAGTCTAAACCCTTGAGTTTCCCCTGTTAGGGAACCCTAAGAACCTGTACATTCCCCTACTTGGAGGGTCGAGGGAGTTAGTAAGTAGCTGTTGTATAGAGTTATAAGTACCATAACCCCACTTAGGATCCCACTTAAGGACTTATAGGCCACTTACAAGTCTACTTCTTGCCTGCTTACTAAGTCCCCCGACCCTCAACCCTAAACCCTAAACCCTAAAACCCTAAACCCTAAAACCCTAAACCCTAAACCCTAAAACCCTAAACCCTAAACCCTAAACCCTAAAACCCTAAAACCCTAAACCCTAAACCCTAAACCCTAAAACCCTAAACCCTAAACCCTAAACCCTAAAACCCTAAACCCTAAACCCTAAACCCTAAACCCTAAACCCTCTACGTAAAGAGTCCTGGCCTGGCTCCATTCGCCTGCCCTTTGGGCCGCGCTGACCTGGCAACGACAGCTTCGGGACGTAAGACGGGTTTAGGGTTTAGGGTTTAGGGGTTTAGGGTTTTAGGGTTTAGGGGTTTAGGGGTTTAGGGGTTTAGGGTTTAGGGTTTAGGGTTTCGGGACGTACTGTTGATGGACAAAATCCTAGGGTTCCTTTAAAGGTAGAGGGATCTATAAGGGTACCTTTAAGGGGTTCCTTTAAGGGATCTAAAGGGTTTTAGGGTTTTAGGGTTTGGGGTTAATGATATAAATCCTGCATGACCTTAAGGACCCTAAACTATGGGAATTATGGTATATTCCTTATAATGGGTAATGCAGGATTTTGTCCATCAACAGTATAAGACTACCTGGAGGGTCTGGGGGCTTAGTAAGTATATAGGTCATAAGAAGAGTACCTTTAAGGTTTCTTTCGGGGTTCCTTTGAGGGATCTATAGGGGTTTAGGGGTTTATTGGTTTAGAGTTTAGGGCTTTAGCGGTTTAGGGTCGGAGTCGGGGTTTAGGGTTTTAGGAGTGCAGCGGTTTAGGGTCTAGGTGTTTACGGTAGGGTGTAGGGGTTTAAGGTTTAGGGTAAGACAGACCCTGAAATAGAGCGTCTTCGTTTTGTACCGAAATTTACGTTGTATGGGATGTTAAAGGTACGTTATCCAAAATAACTCCACCAGTCAGGGGTCCGGGTACGAAGGCATCCCAGAGTGCGCGAGCGCTGCAATCGCATTTAGGGAAAAGCCATGTGAGATTTAGGCATTGGTGTTCCGGGGTTGAGGGTTTAAGGTTGAGGGGATTAGGATTTCGGGGGTTGGAGCTTCAAAGCGCAAAGAAGAGCGACAAGAGCTATTGTAGAGGCCTTCACCAATACTATTTTGGTGGTTCCTTATTATGATTATAATAAAATATATCCCCAAGCCCTATTCCAATTATTACGGCCCCTAGAGTAACATTGAGAGAATCGGGCGCTACTATATCGCTCCAGCAGGGCCCCCCCCTCGTGCAGGTTTGCCACTTCGTGTCCCTCCCCACTTCTTACACTCAGGCTCAAAATAGCCCAAAAGACCCCTCCTATAGTATGGTCTTTAGGCCCAAAAGCCTCAAATATGAGTCCCTAGAGCCTTAGGGCTTGGGGTTAGATAAAGGTGATAAAAAAAGCGGATCGCAATATTGAAACCCTCGAGCCCTCGAGCGGGCTCTAAAGCCTTAACCCGCGCACCCTAAACCCCCAACCGCTAACCTCTCTAAATCCTCAAGTGTTGGCACAGATCCCTTTCGCTTTTCTCAACCCTAAACCCTAAACTCAAAGCTAGATCGGCACCTTGAGTCGTGGGCACTAGACTGCTTCTGAACACTATCTACCTGCGAGGCGGGGCTCAAGGCCACAGAACCCCAACCTTATGAGCAAAAAAACCTACAGCAAAACCCCGAACAAAATGAACGCTTAGGCCTACAGAGCCTTACTCCCAGACCCCCCACGTCGCTTAACTAAGGTATATTCCAAAGTTAGCGGATTTTGGAAGGTCTGGGCTCGAAGCAGAGCGGCCACAGCGCTGTAGAGAACCACGTCGGCGAACAGTCCCTGCTCCCCAGCGTCGCGGAGAAGCCGAAGTGCCTGCAGCTCGGGTCTAATCCCAGGGGATCCGTACTCAGAGATCCCAATATCCCTTATTAATTTAGGAAGATACCTGAAATTATATGGGCCTTCATATTATGGTTGAAGGTATATTCCTTAATTAAAGGATATTGGGATCTCATGCTACGTAGTACTTATACATAATGTAGGGTTTCTATAGTAGGAGTTACGACTATGACTTTGGGAAGTATCCCCGTAACAGTACCTAGGACCCTTTGGGAATGTAGAAGTCTCAGCACTAGGGGGCTTCTATACTACAAAGAACAGTAGTGTATGTATATATATATATATATACATAAATATAGATATGTACATACATACACATACATGTACATACAGATATTTATATATTATTATATGTTTATACAGATAGTTGATCTAGTTATTTATCTATTTGTTTGTGTGCTTGTATGTGTTTGTAGTTGTGTTTAAGCAGGCCCCTATACTAGGGTTTTCCGGGTTCGGGCAAGGACCCTGATTTGAGCTGCAGTAAGGGTAGCATATTATGCGCTGTAGACTTACTGTAAATCCCTAACGCTAACTTGGCAAGGTCGTTAGCTCCTATACGACGCCCAAGTAGCCCCAAGGGTCCAAGTACCCAATAATCATATACTTTCCAAAATCCTAACCTACATAACTACCATCCTAAAACCGAGTACCTAATTATTGGGTCCTTTGGACCCTTGGGGTAGTATTTGACCTCTGCGAAACTAAATTCCCTAGCAAAGACCCCTCTCGTCAGCACTTAGCTTGGAGGGTGTCGGCCCAGCTGAAAAATCCCTAAGATGCTAGTACAAGGCTTCTTGGCGTTAGAGGGCTTTACACTAGGGTTGCCTAAGGCTTTACAAGGCTTTGGCTTCCAAATATTAGACCCTAAACCCTGAAGAGTAAAGCCTTATCCCCTGCCTCTTGGGACTCTTGTAGTCCCGGGCCTCTGAACCTCCCGAGTCTGTTAACTAGAATTCGATACCAAGCAGCTGTACTGCTACCATTTACGCATCAGATCTCAACTATCGGAGTCTCTGGACTTTGAGCGGTTTGATGCTGCACAAGATGCTACAGAAGGTCTGCATGGATAGCAGAGTAAGCTGTGCTGCCCTCCCAGCAGAAACCTCTAAGGTTCCAAAATCTGGAGTACACAGACAGGACTGAAGAATCATGTATTCCCATGTATTGCTTCCCTAAGGGTGCAGGTACTCAATGGGCATAAGTACCGAACGGTGTTTCATCAGCGGCCTAGGTTAGCCCCAAGCCCTATGAAGCCGAACCTTTGCCAAACAAAACCGATCAAGACCCCATGTTTCGCAAATACACTTTCCTCGCCAGTCGGGTTTGCACCACTGTAAGGGTCCATGCACCTGTGCAGTACATACTTGGCCGAACCATGCCGAAAAATCGTTCCTTGACATAGGTACCCCAGGGTCAACGTATAGCACTTGGACCCTATCCCCACAACACCGTCATCGAAGCCATAAAGGAGCCCTTCACGGACTTCATGTCAAGTAGCCACTTACAACCGACACCAAAGGCCAGCAAAGGGAGGCCTCTGTCCAGGCACCGGCCTTTTCGCAGGAGCTCACTGCAGAGCTGTACCTCAGGCTTTGTGCGACATGCCAATGGGGTATATAGGGCAGGGGTAAATACTTTGACTATGGTTTTGTTGCTATATTATGGTCTGCGACAAGTAAGTAAACACACCCGCAAATGCATACTATCTAATATTCAGGCTTCTATATCAGCCGAAAACGCACATGAGCCCAAAAGCCTGTCAGAGTATAGTCTTTCGGCCCACCAAAAGCTTTACAGAAAGAGCCGCGGGAGTCTTGGGGGGGTATGACATATGGGCTCGGGGATTCACAGCGGCTGTGGCCCGTGTATGGAATGTAGGACTCCATCAATCATACCCATAGGAGCTGAGGCTCCTTGTTACTGGTAATAGTGGCCTGCTGTCTACGGACCTCAGTTCAGGCATGTATTGGGCGGTTGTTGAACCAAGGACTCTCTTGTAGAAGCCTCAGGGAATTGAATTGTGAAGCGGGACATCTAACAACCGGAGAAGACTAATTAAAGCTCCATGAACGGTCCGAACTGCTCAAACCCCAAAACCCCCTACGAACTTAAGCCCATTTCGAGCAAAGCTGCAAGATCACGTCGGCCCTCCACTGCGCAGCGGAGCACTCCGCTAGCAACCTCGGTTCGAGGCTTCTGCTACAGGTTGAGTCACTCGGCTGAAAATGCTGAGGCGCAGGGGCCATGCATCAACATATTGGGAACCTGATTAAGAAACCTGGGGTCTTGATTAGGGCTCTTGACATGAGGGGTTTCTTAATCAGGTTCCTGCACTAAACCGGCAAAGCACGAATCCTGTCTCCAATCCAGTGCTTGTGTCGTCAGTGTTATCTCTTGCAAATTGTGTTTGAGGGATTGCATTCTTCCCATGCGTCGGTCACGGTTGTGCATGGTTGATCGTCGACTGGTTGCGACAGGTGACCAACGATGACGTCAGCTGAGGCAGCATGGTGCCCAACACGACAGCCTCTCTCGAGACAACATCAGCAGGAAGCTCTGAGCATGCACATTCAGGTCCATCGATGTGCTCCCAGTGCCGCCGTCATCGCTGTTGAAGTACATGGGCTTAATCTCCGCGTGGCGCTCTGGCACTCCATCAGTCAGTGCGTTTTTGCTGTGCACATCAGCACATATACCTAACTCAAAATCACCTAGTTTGAACGACTCAAAAACCAAGCATCACTGATGACACTCAGCCCTGAAATAAAATCTAAATCCTAACCTACAGCGCGAAGAACCTCTGTACAAAAAAGAGAGATAACCGCATTCAGTTAGGTTTACAGTTTACTGTTGAGGGTCAGGGTCATGTTGTCAGTTGGCACGCAAAACCCTCACTTTATATCATTTGGGTAGTTGTCAAAATTATGGCGACTTTTTGGGTACCCTAAATATTTGGTGCCGTATTATAATAAGGACCCCAAAAAAGGGACCATAATTTTGACAACCACCCATATCTAACATTTAGTAGTATACACTGTTTCCCACAATTTGTTGTGGTAGATCCAAGAGATGCATCTCGGTATCCGTGAACAGTACCGTTGGGTTTAGGGTTTGAGTCGTGGATCTATGCTTTGAGGAAGAATGTTGTACCTAGGCACATCTCATTTTGCCTATGAGCTCTCCAGTCTAAATCTCCCAGCCACAAACCCAGCACTCCGAACCCTGAACGCGAAACCGTTGCGAACCCCACACGTATGGCCGTACCCCCGAAACCAGAATCTCACACGCCAGCAATCAAACAAAGACCTGTCGTCACCGACGAGCTGCCGCAGAGCCTTCTGCCACTGACCGGCACGGTTGAGGGCGCTGATCGTCGAACTGTAAGTGATCCTTTGCTTGGGGTCTGCATCAAAAAGCTCATAAGCCCAAAGGCTCCATGTACCCATATAGTAGGTACTTAGGCCTTAAAGCACCCAAACAGGGACCCCTTTAAGGCCTAAGTACCTACTATATGGCTACATGGAGCCATAAACCCTATAGAACCCTTATAGTGCCCTTATAGTAGACCCTTAAAGGAACCCTTAAAGGAACCCTATATGGGTACATGGAGCCTTAGGGAAGCTTGGGAGTGCCCTGCATGGAACTTCGAGGCCGCGAGGATAAGGATATCTTAACCTACCAAACCCTACTTTTTTGTCGGTTCTTGTTATAAACCCTAATATGGACTTTATAATGGACCCTACTTTTGGGTAGGTTTTGGTAGGTTAAGATATCAATTAGACTCCACATCCCGGCGCCTCAGCGCCCCATATCCCCCCAAAAAAGCACCCTGACCCGGTTTAGGGTTTAGAGCTTAATGTTTAGGGTTTAGCTCCAAACTCCTGAATTCCTAAACCCCCAAACCCAATCACTCGACACCCTGAACTCAAGATGTCGAACCCTAGGGCTCCAGTTACCTAAATAGTAGGTTACTAACCATATATTATACACCCCAGTAACCTACTATTTAGGTAACTGGAGCCCTAGGGTAAGACACAAGCTTCAGCTTCGGGATAGTCAACGTGGCTTGCGACAGGGTTTACAACCCAGAAGGACCCAGTACCCGGGGTTCCTTCAAAGGGATCCATAAGGGTTCCCCCCTTTAAGGGATCTATGGTGTGTAGGGGGTTTAGGGGTGAGGGGTTTAGGGTTTAGGGTTTGCGGGTTTAGGGGTTTCAGGGTTTAGCGTTCAGGGGTTCAAGGTTTAGGATGGTTTATAGGGTGCAGGGCTCAGGGTTCACAGCTAAGTGCTTAGGGTCGTAGAGAACCTTACTTCTATGGACTCGTATGTTATTGCTACTGGGTCCGAGGACCATACTATGCAAGGCTTTTGGGCTATTTTAAGCCTTACGGTTTTCGGGCTATGGGGTTCATTCATGACGGCCCCAGTGCCCAAATAGTCGGGTTTTAGGTACGCCAAGCCAGACTCTGAAAAGACGCTTGGGGCAACATTGCATGTTCCCTGAAGACGACACGAACCCCCTTGTTTAAGGTTCGTCTGGCATGTGGGGACTCATACTAGGGCCCTTACTTTCAAGTTTATTTGGACCTCAGGCAACCCCAACATCCCTAACCCAAAACACTAAAGGCACCTAAACCCCAAAAGTCCTTGAGCCCTAAAGCGAGGCTATTTTCATAACTCTAAACCCAAAACCCAATCCCCTAAACCCAATTTAGTAGTGGGGCAACACCAACCCAACCCAAAACACTAAAGTCTTGTCAGGGTCATAATTTTTTGCAAGCCTAAAAACCCTAAACGCTAAACCCTAAACCCGAAGCCCTGACCCTACAGCGAATCCCAGAAAGTTGGAACATTGGTTTAGGAGGATTGGTGCTAGGATCCTTTATACTTTAGTCTTAAGAGCATGAGGAGAAGGATGTTCCAACTTTCTGGCTTTTACTATAAACCCCTAACCCTGAACCCTAAAACCCTAAACCCCTAAACCAAAAACCCAATTTGGTCTTTAGGGTATTAGGTACATTCGACTGTTTGGGTTAGAGGTACTACCGCTGTTCGCGGCGAACTTTAGGGTTCAGGGCTTAGGGGCCAGGGGTTTAAGGTTTTATGGTTTACTGGACTGAAGTAACCAGGGAGAAAAAAGTATAGACTTTTATTTCATAATGGTTCCTTAAAGGAGCAGGTACCCCAAAAAAGTATTCAAGTATGGTACTCCAGAACCCAGTTTAGTGTTTAGTAAATAACAACAATAAACTAGATGTCCCAAACTACCCTTGGCGAAGCCTGGTAGGAACCATCGGTACGCCGAACCTTTTTCGATGTTACAGCATCATGTTCGGGCCACTCCTACATTGATCCTAAACCCCAGACCACAAACAACACACCGCATATTACCCTATAGTATATAGAACCCTTATGTAGAGCAATCCTTAAAATCAGTACGGTGTTATAGGACATGTTGACAGCTAAAACCAAAGTCCTAAGCCACAAACCGTAAGCTAGCGTTCATAAGGATACTACCTAATGTAGGAACCTGATGAAGAAAGCTTGGGTCCTTATCAGGGTCCTTTCAGGAATCCGAATATCATCGGGTTCTACCGGCAGGGTTCCTTAATCAGGTTCCTACATTACCAAGCCCTGAACCCCTAAAACCCTAAACCCCTAAATCCTTTGGTAACGCCCATTATAGTACCTTCCTTCGGACCCTGCAAGGGCTCCTTTTAGGATCCCTTTGAGGCCGCCTTCATTATGTCCGAGCATCATGTTGGGCTCCACGTGGGAAGCGATGCCAGCGGCGAGCACGGACAGTGCAAACAGCCAGGAAGCTCCGCCGCTGCATGCGCTGAGGAGCGTGTTGTAGGTGAAGATGTCCTCAGGGTGAAGGTGTAGGTGTGTGGAAGTTTCTCAGGACTATTCAATGCAAGGCGTCTTGGGTTAGTGCGCTAGTAGGTAGAATGTCTGTAAGATTTGAGCTACCAAAACCTACTTTGCTGTACGACCCCTATACGTTCGATATTGTGGTCTGCGATCATGACCCGAAAACTGATAGGTTAGGATAGTTCAAGGTAGAGTTTAGGCTTTGGGTAGGAATCTCCCTTTTAGTTGTAAGGTGTGCTGCTCAACGACTGGGCCTGCGAGTCTTCGGGTAAGGTAAACACCCAGACCTTCCAAATCGAGAAGCTCGGCAGCCGGACCTTCCAACAATCCCGTAATTGAGGAATATACCGTACCCTCGGGCTCCAGTTACCTAAATAGTAGGTTAAGTTACTAACCATATATTATACACCCCAGTAACCTACTATTTAGGTAACTGGAGCCCTAGGGTTACATTAGGCATCCCACTGTAATTCTCCTACTGTCATTTTGGGGTATATTCCTAAATTAAGGGACTTTGGAAGGTCTAGGTAGCAATGCCTTGTGCAGCCTGCACCGTCGCAAATCACAAGACCTGAATGACGTGTCAGTGCTGTATGGTCGACCCAACCAGCCCATGTTAGTCAACACGGTACCCCAAAACGTAGAACCTTGCAGCCTCAACCCCAAACCCCTCGAAGGTGTCAACCAACACAGCCCAAATCTCTTAATCCCCAAAACCTTGCTCAATCCGAGGAACAACCTAAAGATCTTCAGCAACGCAGGAACAAAACACCCATCAGGAAAACATACAAACAACACGAACCATCAGCATCCCAACATAGAAACACAACACTACACCCTTGTCTTTCAGCCATGCTTCGGGCTCCAGGTGCTTGGCCACCAGCATATCCTGGGGTGGTGCTGTTGGTTCAGGGTACT
Organism: Symbiodinium sp. clade A Y106; assembly: GCA_003297005.1. Classification (NCBI taxonomy): domain Eukaryota; class Dinophyceae; order Suessiales; family Symbiodiniaceae; genus Symbiodinium; species Symbiodinium sp. clade A. The sequence goes on from BGNK01003545.1 coordinate 47,382, forward strand.
CTTTTTTTGTGAAGGGTGAGGTTGAAATGTTTATTCAAGATCGTTTAGGTAGGTAGATAGATAGATAGATAGACGTATGGTACTTGAGTAAGCTTCTTGCCAAGGAGCTTCATGCAAGTTTTCCAAGTAAGGTACAATGGTTTTGCTTGGGCTGAATGCATTTTCATAGGTGTACTCCCTCGGAACCTAGACACCTCGGAAAAACGAAAACCCTGAATCTAGGAATCTTATCGTCGCGCTGCACATCTCAAAGGATCATATGAAGTTCTAATGGCCAGAAGAATATGTCTCCGCCCCCACTGAAACTCTGAGCCAGATTGAAAAGCCCTAATTCCCTAAATCCCGGAGGCCCTCCTGAAGCCTAAACCTTAAATCCCAGCAGCCCTAACAACCAGCACTCCCCCAAACGAACCTGACACTCTGAAGACCTGGACCCTTAACATAGGACCTTTGTGAATTGGCATGTAGTTCCTGAGATGGGCATTATATATGGGCCCTATTAGTTACATGTAATGACTAGAAGAGTGCTTGGGGCATATTCTACTAAAATATGCAAGTACAGACGGACAATACGGGAATACTGTGAGTAACTAGTTCGGTCCGAACCCTGTATTCCGCAGAAGGTCCACCAAACGCAGTGCTTCTTCCCAAGCGCGACCCTTTGCACAGGCGCCAAGAGCGGCATTGTATGCCTTGGCTCTTGAATCATCGGCTTGAGACTGAGAGGGATGATGGGGCTCAAGGACGACATGATCCCTAAAGCGGTTACAGGTCCATATACCCTGTAGGGGTTCATAGCATGAGGGTATAGGGCCCCTGCTTTAAAGGGTCATTTGGGCTTAAGGCAGGGTGCAGCAGCATCTCAAACCCAAACGAAACTCCAAACTTCTCCAACTCAAACCTCCAAAACCTAAACCCAATCCCTAAACGGAGCCCTCGAAGGATCCCTCAGCAGAACCCACAAGGACCCCGGAACAAATCTCTACAGTAACAAGGCAATATAGGGGCCTTAATAGTTAGAATAAGGTTTTGGGGCCCTTTATACTATAACTACAATAAGGATTGGCAATTACCAAGGGCCCTATACCATAGAACCCTACTATAGATCCCTTATGGATCTCTTTAAGGAACCCATTAAACGGAACCCTATGTAATTATTAAGGCCCCTCTGGTAACAAAGACAGAGCTGCGACCACATCCGCCTGCACGAGACTCTGCTCGAGCTCCTCGAGCCTGTGATTCTCTCCGGGCACCCTAAGCCCTGTAGGGTTTAAGGTTTAAGGTTTAGGGCTTAGGGTTTAGCTTAAGCCCTGGGATTCTTGAGGGCCAGTGTGTTAGAGTTTACCCTAAGGCTCCCAAAGGGTTTAGTAGTAGGTATTTGGGGTTTAGTAGGGTTTATAGTTTTTACCTTAAGGCTCCCAAAGGTGTGGTTTCTTGCTTCCATAAGCTACTATAGTTTTTAGGAGTTTCTGGTTTGGGGTTTAGGGTTTAGTAGGGTTTAGTAGGGTATAGTAGGGTTTAGTAGTGTTTATAGATTATACCACAAGGCTCCTCAAGGTATCATGGGCTTTCTGGCGGAGGGTTTGGGCTTTGGATGCTAAGGTTTGGGATCTCACTACGAGGGTCCAGGAGCCTTAGGGTAAGCCCTAAACCCCAAAACCCTAAAAACGAACAAAGTTCAATCTGTCTAATTCCAAACCAACATGTAAAACCACAAAGTTTACAGTTCTCCCATTGGATATCTCGGGGCTGTTCTGAGGGTTTTTAAGGGCTCCTTCAGGGGAGCCGTTAAGGGCTCCTGTAAGGATATCTTTAACGCTTGCTTCTACTTGGAGAGCAAACAAAAAGCAAGTCATCTGTAGACTTATAAGTGCCCTAAGTGAGATCTTAATGGGGGTTATGGCACTTGTATCTCTATAAAATGACTACTTGCTAAATCACCCCGACCCTCCAAGTAGCGTTCCTTTTACGGTTCGAACGGCTGCTGAATGGGCTCCTTGTTTAAGGTTGGGGAGTTTGGGGATAATATTCAAAGTTTACTGGTTTAAGGGGAAAGCTTTCAGGCTTTTGACTTTTAGGGGTTTGCGTTTTCAATGGGCTTTTGTAGGGGCTTTGGAGTCGAGAGTACACTTGCGTTTCTCAAGTGTGTATGTATGTATGTATGTATGTATGTTTGTATATATTAACAAAAGGCCGAACCGTTCATAAGCCCGGTTTAAAGGACCGGAACCCTTTCCCTAAGGCTCTAAGGACTCACATTTTAAGGCTTTTGGCTTAAAGACCATATTATATAAGGCTTTTGGGCCATTTTGAGCCTTAGGGCTTACCTCTTTGAAGGGCCAGAGGGCAAGACCAGGGCGCGACGCCATGGAGCGGCGGCGATCGCGGAGGTGCGGCTTTGGAGGCTCGGCAAGCTGACGCTGAGCCATGCCGGCATGCAATGAGGGCTTTAACTTTAAAGGGTTCAGGTTATGTCTTTGGGTGGTTTAGGGTTTAGGGTCTACTAGGGCTTAAGGGGCTTTAACTTTAGAGGGTTTTGGTTTTGTTTTTGGCTGGTTTAGGGTTTAGGGGTTTAGGGTCTACTAGTAGGGTTTAGAGTTGAAGGCTAAGGTCTACAGAGCTTCGGCTTGCATGGGGGTTAAGGGGCTTAGGGTGGGGCTTGAGTTTGGGGTTTGAGGGCTTTGGCAAAGGTTGGAGGGGTTCTATAACAAGTTCGATAAGGGTTTTTATAGGGGTTGTCATTAGGCTTCAAAAAGCTTTACAGGGGTTGTTTGTGACACTTATATTGGTTTTACAAGCTTTTACAGTCTGCTATTGCCCCGAACCCGAAACCTTACAATCCCTCAACTCTAAGTCTCAACCTAAGCACTAAGCCCAAAAGAATCGTTCCACAACGAAGGTGTTTTGGATGAACCCTAAACCCTAAATAATGAAGGTGTTTTGGATCCTCTGGGCTGATGGCCTGGTCGTTCGAACCCAATGGCTGTCGGCGGAGGTGCGAACCTCGAAACCTGGACCCTCAAATAGGGGTAAAGGGTGCCAAATAATGGGCATTTAGGGTCCCAGACCTTCCAAAACCCCCCAATTAAGGAATACACCTTAAATCATATTAGGGATCCTACAAGAATTTAAGGTATATTCCTTGATTAAGGGGTTTTGGAAGGTCTGGGGTCTAAGAGAGGGTAGATGGAGGGTCTAGGAACCTGCCCCCAGAAGTGCGGAACAGAATGGAAACCCAACCGTTTGGGGCTGATAGGGTTCCAGAGTTTGACCCCGGGATGTGCGGAACAGGATGGAAATCTAAGCGTTTGGGGCTGATAGGGTTTTAGAGTTTAGGGCTTTAGGGTGTCCTACCTTTTTATTTTGGGGCTGATAGGGCTTTAGAGTTTGGGGGTTTAGGGTTTACGGCGGGTAAGCGTTTAGGGGTTGTCCCAGTCCCAAGACTCTGTACTATGCGAGACAATGGGAGAGCAATCTGACAAGACGAATATCGGATGCTTCCTGATGTGATGAGCAATCTCGGCACCTAGACCCTAGAATTAATGGGGCTAACCCTTTACGTGGTTAGGATTCCTAATGTTAGGATGCTATGCGAAGAAGCTGCTAAGGCAACCAAACCCTAAACCCTAAACCCTAAATATAGATGGTCTATGTTTCCCTAAACCCTTAAGCCCTAAAGCCCCCCAAGCCCTACAATCCCCCGAATCCGAAGCCCTAAAACCCCGGAATCCTTAAAACCTACCTACCCTTCCTTAAGGACGAAAAGACCCATAAAAGAAATGGCCCTATACCCTTATACTACAACTCCCTATATGGTCTATGAACCTTAAACCCTTTTAGGGTTCATTTCGTCTTTAAGGTTAAAGGAATTTATAGAAGCCCTATTGCATCCCTTAAAGCCTAATTTGGGGGTCTCGGTGACATGTGAGACAGTACAGCCTTGAAGACTTGAAGCTTTCTAGGGCTACTTCCACAACTGCACCCCTAAACCCTCAGTGCAGAGCCCTCGCAAAAATCATATCTTTAGCTGTTTCTTAAGGATTATCGGAACCAAACATTAAACATTAGTTCTAGATTCGAAGTACCCCTAAGCCTCAACACAACCCCTAAAACCTAAGGACGGCCTCCTCTTTCCGCAGGGCGGCCATTGCTGCCTGGAGCTCCTCCACCAGAGAGCCCGATAATCAGGTCACAGTGTTTCGTGTGGTAGGGTTTATAGGGTCTGAAAGGGGTTTATAGAGTTTAGGATCTACGGATTTAAGGTAATCATATATACACACATATATCGGCTGATAGGGCTTCAAGGTTAGAGGCGACGTCGACGTGATCCGAACTCCCGAGCACCGTGTCACTATCCGAAGTCCCAAACCCTGGTAAGAACCACGCCTGGCCTTTGGAAGCTCGATGCCCATCTGCTGAGCTTCGTTCGACCTCGCGACAAGGTTTAGGGTCTAGGCTTTGCGGATTGGCATTTATTTGGGTAGTTGCCAAAATTAAGGTCCCTTTTGGGGTACCCTAACTAATAGGTGCCGTATGATACTAGGGACCCAAAAAGGGACCACAATAACCACCCATTTGGAGATTAGTGTTTACGATTTAGGCTTCGGGGATTTGTGATTAGGGTTTTGCGTGTAAGCCTTGGCTCATGGCGAGCCTGTTGGCCCCAAGTACCTGTGTAGCATCTACTTTCCCCCGCAAGCACCTACTATTCTATAGGGGCCCTTAGCTTTTGGAATAGGGCTTCGGGCAGTGTATGATAATGTACCTAAAAGAGGGACCCTACGGGCTAATACTGGCTAGTATAAATGCCGCAACATCGACATAGGAACCCTTTGACGGTCCAGCAGGTACATATGACACGGATCCAAGGAGAGGGAATATCTTACACACGTGCAGGTGCAACGTGCTGGCTTGAACGTCGCTGTGAAGGTGCCTGAAAGCTCAGAATCCGAAAGGTGCCAAGCTTGTCCGAAACACCGTCCGCAACAACCTGAACCCCAAACCCTAAAACCCTATGTAAACCCTGAACCCTCAACCCCAATACACTAAACCCTGAACCCTAAGCCCCAACACCCTAAACTCTGAACCCTAAACCCTGAACCCTAAACCCCAAAACCCTCAATCCTACATCCAAACCCCATAGGAACGAAACTTCCAACTCGTCCCAAACACCTTCCGAGAGTCAACGCCCATACTCACTCCAGTGAACGGAAACAGTTTAGGGTTTAGGGTTAGGGTTTAATTCAGCCACAGCAGAGACAATTATGGTTTAGGGTTCAGGGCAATGTGCTTTCCCAGCATAGCAGGCATATAATGTTTAGTATTTACGGCTCCCAGAGACTCCAATATCCCTTAACTAAGGAATATACCTTAAATTATAGTAGGGATCCCTAATAATGTAGGAACCTGATTAAGAAACCCTGGGCCTATAACCCCAAAATGGTAGGTTTCTTAGTAAGGAACCCTAATAAAGGCCCAGGGTTTCTTAATCAGGTTCCTACATTATGATTTAAGGTCTATTCCGTAATTTTCAGGGATATTGGAGACTCTTGGCTCCGGGGTAGTCTAAGCCCTGTGCCAGAAGGCCACACTCAGGCGGTCTGCGTCACTTAAGGCCGTGCAGAGGCAGCGCCAGATGCCCTGAACATGCTTCAGAGCTTGCGAATGGCCAGAAAAGGCGTTTTAAGGGCCGTTTTGGGGTGTAGAAAAACTTATATCCCCCTTGTTACAGGCATATTATAAGGGCCGAAATCATTTGAATAGGGTGTTAGGAGATATAGTACAATGATAAACACTTACCCCCTGACTCAACCACACCAACCGACCTACCCAAAAAAAACACCCACACCCACACCGTACTATCCACACTCTCGCCCACTTCCATCACCCAACTCAACTACACCCACACCCCACTCCCACCGGCCACAATTAACACCGTAACCACACCCGCCCAAATCCAGCACCTGTTAGGAGAATACAAATTTGTAATACCGACCATTCCGACCCGCCCCCTATCACATGCGTTGACAGCTGATACGTTGGAACCGAATGAACCCACATTATGAGGGAAACTTGTGCGTGTTGGATCGTGTTGGTGCTCACCGGCTGCAATTTTAGTATCATGTGTTTGCCTGTTTTGTTTGGGGCCTTGGGTCTTTATAAGACAACTAGGGCAGGCAAAACAACGGACGACCGGAAAATAGAGTTTAGGTCCCCGGTAGCCCTTTAAAAAAGGGACCACTGGGTTCGAGCAGCGTAGGGCTTCGGCCGCTCCACTCGGGGCTGGGCTACAGGATAAGCCTGGTTTGGGGAACCTAGAAACATTCTGGACTCTGAAGTAACCAGGGAGAAAAAAGTATAGACTTTTATTTCATAATGGTTCCTTAAAGGAGCAGGTACCCAAAAAAGTATTCAAGTATGGTACTCCAGAACCCAGTATATCAACCTAATATAGAACCCTACTATAGATCCCTGTTTAGACCCCTCAAAAAGGAACCCTAGGTCCCAAAACCCTAAACCCTTAAGGACGAAAAGACCCTTGAAAGAAATGGCCCTATACCCTTATACTATAATTCCCTATATGGTCTATGAACCTTAAACCCTTTTAGGGTTCATTTCGTCTTTAAGGACCCTAAACCTTGTCCGACCCCTATCTAAAGCCCGAGCGCCTCGGAGACTAGATTCATGAACCCCTAAAGACTCTGCCTTTTTAGTCTCATCATAGGGACCCTTAGGGGGGTAGGGGGAGGGGGGGTAGGGGGCCTTAATGCCCATAATAAGGACCTAATAAGGACCTAATAAGGCCTATTTAAGGAAGTATAGTCCCCTAAAGACTCTGCCTTTTTCTAGGTTCCCCAGTAGCCCCTTAATAATAAGGGTACCCTTTTTCCTACTATTCGGTTTTAATAAGGGAACCCAAAAAGAAAAAGGGAAAAAGGGTACTACTGGGGCACCTAGTTTTAGTCTCAACCCTGAGACCTTAAGCCAAAACCTCTAAAAGCCTCATAGTTGGATGGTTGAAGGTTGCTGTTCCCTGCATTCTTAACCCAACGGCTCTAAGAACTCATAGTTGAAGGTCTCTGTTCCCTGCATTCTTAACCGAACGGCTCTAAGAACTCATATTTCGGAGGTCGTGGGTCCAAGATTTATGTGCTGCACGGCTTCGGGGGTGATGTTTGATAAACTGCTGAAGCCCGTTAGGATTTAGGGTTTAGGGGTTTAGGGTTTAGGGGTTTAGGGTTTAGGGGTTTAGGGGTTTAGGGGTTTAGGGGTTTGGGGGTTTAGGGGTTTAGGGGTTTAGGGGTTTAGGGGTTTAGGGTTTCGGTGCACCCTAAGTCCGGACTCTTAAACCAGCGAAAACCCTCGCGGTCCAAGTACCTTGTCGCCTTGTCCCAAATACTAACCTAACAAGACTACCACCCTAAACCCAAGTACCCAATTGGTAGGTCTTATTTTAGACCCCTAAAACCTTTTTTCAAACCCTATAGAACCCTTCTAAATCCAAGTACCCAATTGGCGGTCCTTTAAGCCCCTAAAACCTTTTCAAACCCTATAGAACCCTTCTAAGGCCCTAAACCCTAAAACCTAAACCCTACTGACCACGTCCTCTGACCCTCAGGGAAAGGTCAAGACCGTGGCCTCGCGCTCTTCTTCCTGACCCAGTCTTAAGGGGTTTAGGGTTTAGGCTCGATAGCACTAAGGGTTTAGGGTTTAGGGTTTAGGCTCGATAGCACTAAGGGCCTTATGATCATGGGTAGGATGGGTTGAGGGTTAGGGGCTTATGGGTTCGGGTTTAAGCTCGATAGCACTAAGGGCCTGAAGATCAGGGAAGGCTTGGGGAAAGGGTAGGATGGGTTGAGGGGGAGATAAAGCTTTTGGGGTTTAGGCTTCAGCATTGAAGGTGTTGGAAATCCCTAAACCCTACACCCCAAGCCCTGCCCCATGGCATGAATCTGACATGAAAGCCGTCGACTTCTTGAGCTGGGCTCGCATGTGACATGTGCCGGGCACTGCAATTAATTGAGGTTCATGTACTTGCAGACAATAGCCTGTAGTTGACGTCCCGGTGTCGCGCAACCGCAATTGACAGGAGCACTTGTTGAAATCACTGGGCACTGTGAACTGCAAAAAAAAGGTGCGGGGGCGGCTGGTGGTATTTGGAATTGAGCTTTAATGCCATTTCGTATCGGTCGCTGGAAACCCCAATAGGTGCATACAACTCAAAGTAGTAGAGTTCGACATCTGCTCAACCGAACTCCAAAAAATTGCGTTAAGGACCTAACACACGCGCACACGGACTATTGCTTGGCTCCAGCTTCCAGTTTACAGTAGGTGATCGTCTATCGTTTTCTAGGACCGATGGTCTGGTGTGAGGCTTGTTGGGGTCAGCCAGACCTGAGCCGCGTCATCGGCAAAATGAAAGTCACCGTCAGGGCTGTAATCATCAGAGTCACAAGCACCAATGCCCAGTCTCGCCATCATCATGTGTCAACAGGAGAAACATTAGAGACATCACAAAATCGCCACTGTCGTCAGCAACATCTTTCTTCTTCCAGAGATCGTTTGACAGCAGAATTACCAAGGGCGGCATCATCATGACAGCAGTGATTGCCGTGTCCACTGGTCATTCTCAAAAAAGGGTCCAAGAACGCAAACATGGCGGAATTCTGTTGAAATCTGTTCACGGGCCCCTTACCAGAGGTTATAAATTATAAACTAATGAGGGTCTCGCAACCTTCTAGAATAAGACTCTGAGCACCCGTGCAAAAAAAAACACAAGAAGACAGCCATGACAACAACGTTCATAGGAAAGCACCTAAAGACAGCTAGACAACAAAGCACCCCAACAGCGAACAAAACTCCAACGCAAAATTAAACCCCCAACCCTATCAACCCTAAAAAGCTCAAACCGAAAACGCAACACCAAAAACCCAACACCATCAACACACTCTCAAAACCCCAAACCAAAAATAGCAGTTGTCCTAGATCCTGAGTCAGCAACCTTCGCAACCTTCTACCCGAGATCCAAGCCCTAAACCCTCAAAGCCCTAAACCTTAAGAAAACCCTAAACCGTTCGGCAAACACTAAAGCCCTAGAGAAGCCCTTCTAAACACTTCGAGAGAAACCCTCAAAACCCTAAACCTTTAGGGGAACCTAAAGCAAAAACTCTCAACACCCTAAACCCTCATGTAATCTGATGTAACCCTTGGCATCAAAACAGCCCAAAAGCCTTACATAGTATGGTCTTTGGGCCCAAAAGCCTTAATATATGAGTCCTTAGATTCCTAAGGTAAGAACACCCTCAACCCAAGAAGGGAAAACCCTGGAGTCTTCGCAAAAAGCGGGGCTTTCGAGCCCTAAACCCTAAACCCTAAACGCCTGGCAGAGACCCTCGAGGCGTCCCGGAAGCTCGGGTCCCAAGGGCAGGCCGACAGCGGCAGCTTCCTCCCAGGACCCCCCAAGGGCCCAGGGTTTAGGGTTTAGGGTTTAGGGGTTTAGGGTTTAGGGTTTAGAGGCCTTATGGTCCCTAAAAACAGTGGGTATCTGGGGATTAATAGAGGGCAGATGGCGGGTCTAAGAGGGATTTAGGGTTTAGGGTTTAGGGTCATAGTGGGTATTTGGGGCATAGTAGAGGGTAGTTGGGGGGTCTAGGTCCCATCTTGGGTGTAGGGGTTTAAGTTCCAGGTTTTCCTTTCAGTTGGGTTGACAACATAGGGGTTTAGGGTCTAGGGGTTTAAGGTTTTTTGAGTTGGGTTGACAAAATGGGAGTTTAGGGTTTAAAGGTTTAAGGCTTAGGTTTTGCTTTAGGTTGGGTTGACAAAATAGGGGTTAGGGTTTAGGGGTTCCAGCTTTAGGTTGTGCTTTAAGTTGGGTTGACAAAATAGGGGTTAAGGTTTAGCGGTTCAAGGTTCAGGTGTTGCTTTAAGTTGGGTTGACAAAATATGGGTTTGGGATTTAGCTGTTGAAGGTTTAGGTTCTGCTTTAAACTGGGTTGACAAAACAGGGGTTTAGGGTTTAGGGGTTTAAGGTTTAGGGATTGCTGTAAGTTGGCTTGGCAGAATAAGGGTTTAGGGTTTTGCTTTAAGTTGGGTTGACAAAGTAGGCGTTAGGGTTTATTCAAGCTTTAGGTTGTGCTTTAAGTTGGGCTGACAAAACAGGGGTTCAGGGTTCAGGGGTTTAAGGTTCAGATTTGCTTTAAGTTGGCTTGATGAAACAGGGGTTTAGGGCTTAGGGGTTTTGCTTTAAGTTGGGTTGACAAAATAGGGGTTTGGGGTTTAGGGGTTTAAGGTTCAGGTTTTGCTTTAAGTTGGGTTGGCAAAGTAGGGGTTTGGTGTTTGGGGGTTTAGGGTTGAGGCTTTATGTTTATTGCTGGGTTCAGTCTGCTGTGTTGCAGCTGTTCAGTTTTTTTGAGGTGTTTAAGGCTTTGAGGGATGCAGCTGCCTCCATCGGTTTTTGGGTTAACGGTGTTTGCCTGGGTTTAGGGCTTTAGGTGGTTTTAGAATTGGCTTAAGGGCTCTACCTTTTTTGGATACCACGAAACTACTGCCTTATTTCGGTTGTGGTATGATATAGTATGTCCAAGTTGTGCTTTCTTTTGGTGAGGCGGGGATGGGTGAAGCTGCTGTTTTTGCTTAGGTTTTAGGGCTGTTAAGCTGTTGCTGGTTTTGATGGTTTTCAGGGTGTTTAGAGTTATTGGCTATGTTCTGTGTAGATATAGATATAGGGCCCCGGGTGTCTTTGTATAGTGTTGTGTTTTGGAGTTCTAGCTACCTGTTGATCAGACTCTTTGTTTTTAGCATTGGGCTTCAAAACTGCAATACTCGTAAGTCCATTTAGAGGAATGTTGTCAGTTGTTTGCTTGGCTCGCCAGGGTTGCTGGGTTTCTAAGGCTGGTTAACTTGCTTGAAAGGGTTGTTGGGTTTGGTTGCCTGCTTGACCACTAACCCAACATGCCAGGTGTGCTCCATATGCGGAGCCAAACGGATAGGCTTTGTCCCGAGACTAGATACACAGGACCCCGACAAGGCAAACATAAATACTCTGTGCGAGTCCGATGCACCGTATACAAACCCTGATAAGCCAAGACTAAGACCCTAAATCAACCCTGAACCATGCACACGCAGCCGGTAAACTCTCCGATGTGCTTTACCTAGACACTCAACGCCTTCGATTAAGTAAAGCATCAAGTAGCCCATGGACCCTTAAATACTGGCAAGGACCAGAGCTCGTTTGGACATTTCCTTGTTTTGGGTTACTGGGGCACTGTATGTGTACTTCAAAACTGCCAAAATAGAGACGCAACAGAACACCTGGGGAAAAAGGCACAAGGTTGGGATATCCTATCATCCCCTTGCTAAGCTAAGCGAGCCGATGCTCAGCGATGCAAGTAATTGTGTGTGTGTGTGCGTGTGTGTTGTGTCGTTTTTTGTTCCTGATAAGTCGCCCTCTGATAAGTCGCCCTCTGAATGCTCAGGCTCTGTGTTCCATTATATATGAAACTGGTACATAGGGGGTACCGGGGGACCTTGAACCGTGAACACTCGCGAAATGGGTCCTTAATGTGTACAACGGGCTCTTTAAATCCGCGGAGGCGAGATGACCCCTGAAAGGGCTTCAGGTTCAACAACCACTTAGGGATGTATAGGACAAGAGCATAGGGTCTCTACTTGTTGCTAGGATCATTTGGTCCCTCAGGCCCTTGGAGGAAGGTGCCAAAGCCTTCGAGCGCCCCTAAACCCTAAACTCTAAACGACGAACCCAGCAACATATGAGATCTCGACGTTTGCGGGTCACTTGGTCTTAAGGGCTAGTGTTTAAGGGATATAGGAGCCTCTCCGCCTTACACCTAATCAATGAAAGCAGCAACAACTCGTGCAACATCATACAAATCTCTGAAGAAAACCTAGATACTCCTTATAATGCCCTATAAGGCAACACCTGACCTGGCTTTTGAAACATCCTGTTGAAAACCCCAATACAAAACCCTGGAAAAGCGTAACGAACACAGAGTTTTCGGTGAAGACTCTCAAAACGGTCCTAAGTACCTACAAAGATAGGGGGGGTTACTTACCCAAGCCACAAATAATAGTTCTTAAACCCTGCACCGTAGTATTTCCTACTATGAGGCTCACATTTGTCCTACTATGCGGTTTTAATATGGGAACCACTCTCCTAGAGGCTACCGATATACTACCATTATGGAATTAGGTCCCTTCAACTATATTAAGGCTGGTCTCTTGGGACCTTGTTCTTATTCCATAATGGTAGTATATATGGACCCTCCGTATTAGTTACCCCTTTAACAATCAACCCCTAAATCATATCCTAAGGTACTTTAAGGATAAGAAAGCCTTAAAGGAAGCCTTTAAGGACCAAGGTTTCACCCAAGCCTCCAGGGCCGCTGCCAGGACGCTGGCGGGCACGCTCGCCCCACGCTCGCCCACGAGGGGCTCAAGCATCTCGGAAGCTTTGCTGTGCCCAAGGGTTTTAGGGGTCCGAGGTTTATGAAGCCGTTGTATTCCGGCAACACCTCATGCATGGACTTGCAGTGCAAAGTTCTCATACTCTACCTGGGCCCTAGAATATAGTTGTTTTTGTTGATGTCCTTTTTGTTTTATACTTGCAATGCTCCTACAGAAGCTCTTAAAAACCCCTAACGGAAACCTGACCCCTAATTAATTAAACCCATTGAAAAAGAGCCCACAAGTATTACATCTTAGTGTCTAGGTAAAGTCGGGCTAGAAGTTCAGCGCGAAGCGAACCTTAAACGGGTTTAAGGTTCCGGTGGATGGATGGATGGCAGCACTAAGCTCTGAAGAGCCTGGCCAATGAACTGCAAGTAGGGCTCCACAAGCAAAAAGAGCTCCGCAAGCAAAGAAGCAAACTCGTAGCACAGCACACCTTGTCCGGGACGCCGCACTAAACCAAAACTGTGGAAGCATTGCACATCTTGTGCGGGACGCTGCTGCAACCAGAAAAAAAATGTCAGAGAGGACGACTAAGAGGCCTCCCAGGTCCATTAACACTCCAGCGGTGAGCGGGAGGCAAGGCGGCCGCTGGCCCGCCTTGCCCACAGCCTGTGCGGTGAGCTCGAGCCTTAGCTCGAGCACGTCAGCTCTTTCATGAGCGCGCCACGACGGTGAGGACTCGACGATAAGCTCGAATCTCCCATACCTTCAGCGGAACATCTCTCGAGTTCGTCGGCAAAGCACCTGCCTGCATGATCTCGAAGAGCGCGGCACGCAGTTGGTGATCTTGGGCCGAGGACACCAGCGTCAGCTCATACGTAGACTGATCGGCCGTGCGGCTTCCCGCAATCCGCAAGGTAACGTCAGAGACCAACTCCTCGGCCTTGTGTTTGAGCACCTCCTCGACCAGCAAAGCCAAAGCTTCCTTTGCCTAAGGTTCCGGTGCAAATATCAAATAAGGATTCATACTATCAGGATATAGGGCCCCTGCATTTAAGGGTCAGTTGGCCCTTAAGGTTGTTGATATCCTACAGGCAACACTGCAGTACTAGCGCAATACAGTGTACCCCGGGTAGCCAGTTTGCCGGGCAATGTACCTGCAAACACAGTCGCAGTACAGTCCTAGCAAAGTTGTGGGGAACATGACAACGCCCTCAGCAAACCGAATAGCCCCTAAGTAGCCCGAACCTCCATGTACCTGGGAAAAGTCAAAACCTTGGATCCTTGCGGGTTTGGGTTTGTAAGGTTTGGGTTTAGGGTTTCGGAGCATGTCGGGTTCCTTAAGGGGTTCGATAAGGGTTATGAGGCTCAGGGCTTATGGCGTTTAGAACCTATGAAATTGTTTAGGGCTTTTGGCTTGGGGCTTAGAGTTTAGGTTGTAGGGTTGAGTGCTTGGCCGTGGACCCCTGCTGCAGGGATCAGGTAGCCCCAGAAGAGGCACCACCTCCCCATACTTCAGGAATATAGCTCAAAGCGACATCCAGAGCCCTGTTGATCATGCACGGTAAATTCCGTTAGTCAAGGAGCATTTCGGATTATGGGTATATCATTGGCAGCCTGGGTTGCAAGGGACCGGGATATTCTGTTCTGGCTGCTAGCTAACCCTACTTGTCGGGTGTCATGGGGAACTAAAGTTTAATCTTTTTCATAATACAAGGATTATATAGGGATTATACTACCCCAAAAAAGGTTAAAGGTTACCTACTCTACTTCTAGCTAACTACTAATAACAGCCACGGGACCATAAGGGCTCTGTTGTGCTGTTGTAGCGTACCTGGCTAACCCGAACCCGACCACCGAAGACCCTATAATTAGGGTTTAGGGTTTCGGGGCCTATAATCTACACCTAAAGCCACTGCAACCTTAAGCCCCAAGCATTAATACTGGGCCTTAGTACATCACAATCACAAACTCGAGGTATACTATGCTAGGTTCCCCCATTACAATAAGGGTACCCTTTTTCCCTATTATTCGGTTTTGATAAGGGGACCCTAAAATAGAAAAGGCAAAGGCCATCACTCAGGTATCTAGTATGGTATACTTATACTGGGGACTACATCTGAGCCCTTCCTAGTCCTAAGAGCCAACCAGAAGAAGGCCAAGAAGCAACCTCCTGACCCTAATCCGCCTCACCTACAGTAGAAGCCCAAGAGTTGGAAACCCAATAGCCTCGATCAAGTATAGGGAATCCCAGCACTAATTGTCCTTAATCCGGTTTCCAACTTTTTGGGGTTTACCCTGAGGCTCCTGGACCCTCGTAGTGAGATCCCAAACCCGAGCCAAAACCCTCCCCCAGAAAGCCCATGACCCCTTTGGGAGCCTTAGGGTACTATACCCAAAACCCTAAATCCTAAACCCCAAACCCAAGACCCTAAACCCTAAACCCAAAACCCTAAACCCAAACCCTAAACCCAAAACCCTAAACCCCAAACCCAAAACCCTAAACCCTAAACCCAACGAAGCCTCTCGCACCGCTTGCTCGGCGGAAGTGGCGGGATCCTGGCGGTTGGGGAGCAGTCAGAGCCCCTCCTTGCAGATCCGAAAACTCTACCGTTTTAAGGGTTCCTTTAGGGGTTCCTTTAAGGGTTCCGTTGAGGGTTCCTTTAAGGGTTCCGTTAAGGGTTCCTTTAAGGGATGTCTAGGGCTTAGGAGATCCGAAAAACCTACCGCTTTGAGGGTGCCGTTAAGGGTTCCTTTAAGGCATCTCTTTGGCTTAGGAGATCCGAAACCCTACCGCTTTAAGGGTTGCCTCAAGGGTTCCTTTGAGGGACGGTTTAGGGTTTAGGGGCTCTATAGAGCTTAGGGTTTGGGCCTATAAGTTTAGGGTTTAGGGTGTACTTGGAGGGTCGGAGGACTTAGTAAGTGGGGCTCCTTAAAGGGATCCTTAAAGGGCTCCTTGAAAAGGATGTATAAGGGGGTTATAGGGGGATATATAAGGGAGGTATAGGGCGACTTAGTAAGTAGGTCAAAGTGGCATCCTAATTGGGGTTGTGGTAAATACCCAGACCTTCCAAAATCCCTTAGTTAAGGAATATACCTTAAATCATATAAGGGATCCTACTGTCCCACTATACTTTAAGGTATATTCCTTAGTTAAGGGATTTTGGAAGGTCTGGGTATAATATCTACTTAATAATTCCCCCAACCAGCCAAGTAAGCCCTAAGCCCCAGGCTCTACAGGCACCTGTAGAAGCCCTTGCAGTGAGCCTTCTAGGCACCCCTGAGAGAAGCCTTAACAAGAACAAGAAACGCCTAAGCCTCTACATATCCTGGACTCTGAAGTAACCAGGGAGAAAAAAGTATAGACTTTTATTTCATAATGGTTCCTTAAAGGAGCAGGTACCCCAAAAAAGTATTCAAGTATGGTACTCCAGAACCCAGTATCAAGAGTATTCATGTGAGCAATTTTGGGCCCCAAAACCAAACTACTTGAGGTAGATTCTGGGCCCAAAGACCAAAGATTTGAGGCAACACTTCCGGCTGCTGGGCTATTTGTTGAGCCTTAGGGTTAGTGCTCAACACCTACGTAGGTCGTATCAAGGAAATGCCATCCCAACCAGACTCCCAACCGAAACACCTGAGCGCAGCTGTAGGGTACGCGTGATGTGTGCTTGAAGGAGCATAGTTTTAACCGGGTTCTAGGGTCGAATCTTGGTATAAGTATATCAGGCAACCCTAAGGAACAGTTTTACAAATTCATTCTCATCCGTATGTTGCCTTTCGAGGGTGCCAGGTGGTCTATGGGTTAGGGTCGACTTATACCACCTGTAAACGCATAGTAGCTCTCTACACAATCCAAGAGCCCAAGGACCGCAACTTGATTTTCCCTACAGCCAAGGGTTTAGTTGCACATTAACTTTGCTGCAACAGCTTGTTTTCCCTGCAACTTCTGCACATGCCGCACATTGGCTCTGCGAACCACCTGTCGCCGTGTCTTGGTCACCTTCAACAGCGGCTGCGTCCAGACCCTCATGACCTTCGGCTTCTCCCAGAGAGCCCAATACCCCTTAATTAAGGAATATACCTTAAGTCAGTAGGGGATTCATTTTATGATTTAAGCTATATTCCTTAATTAATGGGTATTGCTTCCTGGGCTTTCTCACCCAAAAGAAGCCTCGACACGGCCTCTGGATCCACCGCAGCCATTCTTCTTTTGGGCGGGGGTCGCTAATGCTACGTCCGGTGTTGGAACTCCAGACCCATATGCGCCCATCGCTTCTACTTTGGACGAATCGATAATGACCAAAGCTCAGTGCGGGAGGGTGGGGCGGCGTGGAAGCCGCGGGAGGTGGTGGTGGCGTGGTTGCTATGTGGAGGTGCGTGGAGGGTACAGTGGACGGGGGAGCGGGGCACTGGGGAAGGCAGCGGTGCCGCTCCACAGCCGACACACCTCTTGTCGAGTCACTGGATACAGCTTCTGAAGGAGCTATTTATGCACCATCCGGAATAATGGGTATGCACTGACTCGCAAGTTTGGTGCGCCGAAGGTAGTGCAGAAATCTAATGATTTTACAAGCCTTAAACTCTAAACGCCGGAATAGATTAGAAGCCCTGGCAACCGAACCTCCGTGAAGCCCACAGACTGCCTTACATGACTATAACATGGCGGGTGGAGGGCAGGGAGTCTGGCTTAAAACCCTAAACTCCTAAACTTGGGGTTCAGTGCGTCAAACCCTAAGCCAAAATCGCCACACAGAACACACACACACACACACGCACACACCAAAGCCCAACCAAACCTTAAACTTTAACCGCCCGATCTACACGTTAACCCTGAACCCTCAACCCCAAAACACCCTCAAGCCTACCCTAAAGCCTAAACCCTACACCCCAAACCCTAAACTTAAAGCCTTTCAAATCCTTCTAGTTCCCGCTATAGCACCCTTGAAGCACCCTTCAAAGGAACCCGAAACCCTAAAACCCCCATAAAGGCACCCTTGTAAGATCCTTTAAAGGATCCCCTAGAAGATCCCTTAACCTAGTATGGTCTTTAAGCCCAAAAGCCTCAAAAACTGAGTCCCTACAGCCTTAGTGTAAGGGCTCCTTTCAAGGTTCTTGTAAGGGAAGTAAGGGCCGTTCGAAGGCAGGCCTGGTAAAGCCAGGAGGCGAAAGAAGCAGCGAGGTTCTCTTCCTAGGAGTTACCCAGAGGCCCCAAAGTAGTTCCTTTTTGGGGGTTCATATATAGAATCCTATAAGGTAACCCCAAAAAGGAACTGCGTTGGGGCCTCTGGGTAGGTAATCAGAGGTTTAGGGTTTAGGAATTTTAGGGTTTTAGGGTGTAGGGCTTTGAGGAATGGGGAATAGGGTTTCGGGAGACCCTTATAGTAACCCTAAAAGTTGTGGGTAATTTGGGTTGTTAAGGCTAAGTATGCAAGATGCTCCAGGCTGCGGCCGCAGCCGTGCCCGGAGTCGTGGTGGCGCCAACTCCGGAGCACGACTGGCTGCACAGGCACCGCCCTCCCTACTTGTCGGGTATCATGGGGAACTAAAGTTTAACCTTTTTCATAATACAAGGATTTTATAAGGATTATACTACCCAAAAAAGGATAGAGGTTACCTACTCTATTTCCCCTAAGGCTCCATGTACCCATATAGTATGTACTTAGGCCTTAAAGACCTATATAGGGACCCCTTTAAGGCTTAAGTATCTACTACAAGGGTACATGGAGCCTTTGGGTTCTAGACTTCTCTTAAGTCGGACGAGTTCCTGACTACTCCTGGGGCCGGCCCTGCCGACGTGAAATCCGCCGCGGCCTTCTTCACAGCGGCAACGAAGGAACGGCTGACCCTAAACCCTAAACCCTAAACCCCTAAACCCTAAACCCTGTGCACACGTAACGACGGAGAGGCACAACGATACCGTCCAAAGACAGGTTAGTCAGCACCTGGTCCGGTACGGGTAGGTGTACGACCTCGAACACCACACTCCAGATCGCCCAGAACTCCTGTCTCCGTCCTTCTGCATCCAACTGGCGCATGCAAGTCATGAGGTGCAGCAAGTTTACGGTCGAGAGGATCGGCCTCGCGGTGTGCACAGCAAACGTGTCTGTAGGTTTTTCCAGAACAGTCATGTTCGATCCCGGGAGAAATCCAACAGCGTCCTGCGCAGCGGCGTGTATGGCATCCTATCTGCATGCTCCTCCCGAACCTCCATGCTCGCTCTAGGGTTTACGGGAGGCTTGGGAAGGTTTCATGCCCACAAGCCAGGCAATCAGGCTATGCATGTAACATGCCCCTATCCTTATAGGGTTCTGGGTTTAGGGTTTGGCAATGTTCACTTCCTAGGAGTTAGGTAAATCAGGCTAAGTATGTAAGAAGCCCCTATCCTTATAGGGCTTAGGGTTTAGGGTTTCGCAAGGTTCTCTCCTAAGGGATAGGTAATTAAGCTAAGTATATAAGATGCCCCTATCCTTATAGGCTAACTTATAGGGTTTAAGGCTTCTCAATGCTCTCTTCGATTGAGTTAGGTAGCTAGGCTAAGCATATAAGATGCCCCTATCCGTATGGGGTTTAGGGTTTAGCAATGTTCTCTTCCAAGGAGTTAGGTAGTTCGGCTAAGTATGTAAGAAAGCCCCTATCCTTACAGGGCTTCGGGTTTAGGGTTTGGCAAGGTTCTCTTCCTAGGAGTTAGGCAATTCGGCTAGGTATGCAAGATGCCGCTATCCTTATATGATAGGGTTTATAGGGTTGAAGGTTTAGGGTTTGGCAGCGTTCTCTTCGTTGGAGTTAGGATTAGCGGATTAGGGGGACCCTTGAAGTAACCCTTAAGAGGACCCTTTAGGGTTTAGAGGCTTCAGAAGGGATTCTGACATGTGTTACCTTATAGAAACGTTAAGGAACCCTTACAGTAACCCTTAAACGGACGTTTATAGGTACTTTCAAGGTTCCCTTCCTCGGGAAACAAAGAAACTCATACAGGGGGCCTTCAGTTTCAGGGTCTGATAAGTTGTTATATGGGCTTTAGGGTTTAGGGCTTCGCATTATGAGATTTTGACAGGTTTTAGAAGGTTCTCTTCCTCGGGAGACCTCAAACCCTAAGCAAACTAATACAGGGCCCTTTTGTCTAAGCGTCTTTATAAGGAAAGGTGAGCGGTTGGTCCAAGGTCTTATAAGGGTTCTCTTCCTCGGGAGACAAAGAGACTAGTACAGGGGCTCTTTTGTCTAACGGTCTACTAACTAGTACTTCGGCGTGTTCATATTGGTAGTCGTATGAGCTTGAGCATTGGTATTAAGGGCTTTGGAGGGTGGTTAAAAGGATGTTCAAGGGTTCTCTTCCTGACCCTAAACCCTTAACCTGCTTCAGCGCTATACCCTAAACCCTAAACCCTAAATCGCTTAATTAAGCGCTAAACCCTAAACCCTGAGCCCTAAACCCCTAAACTCTAAAGGAGCCAAAGTGAAAGAGGATCTGGCTTCCAGGTGGGGGATCTTCCTGGACCTGCGCCGTCTTCGCGGAACGCCAGAAAGTTTTGGAACCCGTAACCCTAAGGGTCCAAAGGACCCAGTAATTAGGTAATCGGTTTTAGGATAAGTACTCCCTGTTATAGGACTATAGGACTGTTGGGCCCTTTCAGTCACCCAATACCATAATTGAGGACTACTTGGAAGCTTCGGGTAAATTCTATAGGACCTGTCAACCCATAAGTATCCAACCCTGATATTACCCCTGTGGCCGTCTGAAAGAAACCCTTCTGAACATGTTCAATCATCCTAAACAGAGCCTAGCTGCGATCGACACGCGGAGGTCGTGCACAGCCGCGACCTTGCGATGGCCAAGGTCAGAGATCTTAGATATATCAAGCTTCCGGGATTCATTAGGTTTCTTGTTTGCGAGTGTGTTTTGCGCTTGAGCTGTGTCAGGTTGGTTTGAACCGGGTGCGGCCAGGGTGTTTTTTCATGGTTGTGGCCCCTTTTTGCTCGTGCCCCGCGTCATTGGTTTCTAAAAAATTTTTTGCTGTCGGCCCCGGGTGTGCAAAGTGTTTGTTTTTTTGTTGCGCTCCGTTGGGCGCCGCGACCTTTCGGCGGGGCCAGAGCAAAAAAAAAAACACCACCCAG
>BGNK01003546.1:0-55605 GCA_003297005.1 Symbiodinium sp. clade A Y106
CAAAGACGTCCCAAAGTCCCTGGAAGCCTCTGTGAAACCTTTGCAACGGGACATTTTGCTTTCGCAGAAGCAAAGAGCATTCTCGAAGGCCGTCGTGCTTGTTGCACCCGAGAAACGACAACTAGTAGTCGTACTTACTGCTGCTGTTTCGAGTAGGAGTAGCAGCCAGTGCAAGCGACCAGTGTTCGTCATGCTTCTTCCGTAGGAGGAGGACGAGGACGAAGAGGAGGAAGCCGACGCGGACTCAGAGGATCCCACCGAATGCTTTTTGGCCTGGCGGCAACAAAAAGAAAGCGAGAGAAGCAACACGAACAACCAAGCCAGCAGCACATACTTGGACAAGCTTGGATTGCCCCGCGTAAGCGGGCCACCAGTCCTTCGAATCAAAAAAAAAAAGGCATCAAATAGAGGCAACAACAGCGAGCCGAGACCAGCGTTTTGGTCATCCACAGTTTCAGTGCGGAGCGAATCAAACTTTTTTGGCAGCACGTAAGCAGCAAGATCCATCTGAAACAGCGTATGCACGAAGAACGGTTTTTCCACACAGACAGCACTTCTTCTTCTGGAAGCGCAGCGCGAAAAGCGGACACTTAAGAAGATTTTTAGAGCAGCGGAAACAGCCAGAATGCGAGTGCAAAGCGAAGCTTCGTCTCTAGGGACGTCAAAATGGCTGGTGAAGTCCCTGCGATGACAGTAATGCGAACTTTTGCAGACATTGATTCTGCGCCTCGATCCAGCTCACAAGCGTATCTCGTGCTCTGCGCGCGAGAAGCGGGAAAACGAACATCGTTTTCTGCTCCTCGGACGTCCTGAACAGGTCGAATGATGTGGACGCGTTGGAGAGCTGGCACGGACCTGTCCATGGTGTAGCGAGAGAAAGAAGAAAACCACACAAAAACGCTTTACACTGAAAACTAATAAAATCAGAATAACCATCAATTCCTAACGAAACATCTTCTGAAAGCAGATATGGCGAAGAAAAACAAAGCTTATTGGAAAGGTTTGTATGAGAAGTCAAAACGTCCTTTCCACACACAACAGAAAAGCCACACGAAAATGCTCTTCTTTAGGGGTGAGAAATTGGGAAAAATTCATGAAACGTTTTCTGAAAAAAAAAACGAAAAACATAGAGCAAAAAGACCTGATTTTTGGAAAAGTTTGCAGATGGAGGCTCTCTTACTCGCTGAGCAAGCATATCTGAGGCCCTACTGCACAGAGTGACACTGATATGCAGGATTTCGACTGCCTGTCAGCCATTTGAACTTCCAGAGTGGTTCGTGGAGTGTGACCACTCCGCACGCGTTGCAGCTGCATGGCGCATAAAGGCGCCACTTTTCCGTTTTCTTTCGCTGATAGCACTGTCCCAGGCTGTGTGGGCCCATGCCTTCGGCCGAAGGGCGCCTTAAGCCCCCCCTTCAAGCCCTCCTTGAGGAGAACCCTGAATTGAAATCTCAAAAGCTTGATGTCTCGCGTCAAACTCTGATTTTTGCAAAAGTATCCAGCCCATTACTGAAGCTTTTCAAAGTTTGACGCTGCTTCGAGTGCAGAGTTGAAACACGGTTTTTTCAAAGTTTGGACTTCATTCTGCAGCTCTAACAGCGGTTTACTTGCAGCTTTTCCTGCAGCTGCAACAAGCTTGGCGCTGCGCATGAAGTTTTTACAGCTCTTACCTGCTAATTGCGTTTTCTCTTTTTTTTGATTTTGCGTACAACATGCACAGGCCTTCTTATCACGTTAACGTGTATTTACGTTTTGTTGTGCGAAAAAGAAAAACTGCAATTTGAAGCGCGCTCGTTATCAAGCAGGTGCCTGGTCCAGAAACAGCTCCAGCATGCGATCATCGTGCAACCGTGAGGCGAAAAAGAATGAATGACGCTGTTGGGTTCTTGCATCTGCTGGAAAAGTCACGTTGACCAATTCTTGACTTCGTGTTCATGTGCTCATCATGTTTCGATTGGTGTGTCGTCCAACTTTGAGTTTGTTTGAAAGTTCACACGCACTCCTCCGGGAAAAATTTTGGGAACCAAGGAGATACGCGATCGCTTTCCAGGTTCATTCTTCCGTTTTTTTGGTGCTTCCCGCAGTTATGAAATCATGCTTTGCCCGGAAAGCATACGGGCGGTCTTTGAACCATGCAGCGAACCCGAACTAGAAGAGATTTTCAGCACAGGATTGGTTGTCGCGCCGCTGTTCGCAGGCGTCCTGCTCAAGGAAACGCACAGGACCGCTCCCGCAGGCTTTGGTGCGGCGCTGAGCCATATCTCAGCAACGAGTGCTGCATCCGTGCAGGTAGCCCCTTAAGGATTCGAACGTGTGACGGCTCAAGGGTTCCATCGAATTTGGAATCGGTCATTTGCACGGGCTCAGAAAAAGAGAGATCTCCGTGGAGCTTTCCTTCCTTGTCTTTTCTATCGGGCAGGGATCCGATGCTCTGTTGGAAGGGCAGTGGCATCGGCGGCTGCTGACTGATATCCGATATCGAGCAGCTCGAAGTCCACGGGAAATGCCATTTGCAGCCGGCTGATGCCTGCACTTCCTCATCAGCCGCATCAGAAAGTATGTAATCAGTGGCATGCACAAAGGCTTTGATGCTTGGCGGCATCTAGTGGTTTAAGATTTCGGATTCCTGAGCTTCGTTGACTCTTTGGCTTAGGACGAGGCTGATATTCCCGTATCAGCCTTGGCACGACGACCAAGACTTGCATCGGCAGTGCCTCGGCTGACTTGCCTTGATTTGTTTCAGGGTTGTTTTGAAATGGTCGCGGCGGACAGACGACTTGTTGTCACGTCTGTGTTTGGCCACAGTTGCACGATACTTCTTGCACTGCATCATAGCAGACTGACCGCGTGGAAGCTTCCATGCCTCCCTTTGGAGAGGTGCTGCGCTCGCTGGCAGCAGGTACGTCTTGGAGCCTTCTGCACCAGTTGCGTGAGGAGCAGATGGAGGCGGATGTGCTGCTTGGACAGGGAGTTGTGTCACGGCCAGTTAGGGTTTCGAGGCAGTGAACTAGTGTTCTCCAATGCCGAAGCTTCTGAGGGTGCATTTCTCTTGCATGATTTCTTCGGATTGGTGCCAAGCTCTCTGGCTGTTTGCAGCCGCGGCAACCACAAATATTTCGCCAAATGCGCAAGCCTCAGTTGAGTTGCTCAGGTCCTGAGTTGGACACGCCTTCCATGTCCTTGCCAGAGGCGATCTTCAACACACGCGTGGTGAAGGTTTGTGCACCTGCCGACTGGCTGTCTGCGGTACAGCTTCTGGGTGCGTCGGTTCAGCGTGAGACTTGTCGTTCAGTTCTGCAGGTACTGGGACTGCCAGACCTGAAGTAGGTAAGTAGGGCAGCAGCATCTCAGGACACTGTACTCATGAACTGCGCCATGACAGCTTTTGAGCCACATGGCCAGTGGTGGCTAGCGCTGTCGCATTTGCAACACGGCAGCAGTGAAATGATGCTCGTGCCTTGCTGCTTGCTGAGTCTGTTCGGGCTCCGAGGCAAGTACGTGCTGCCATGTCCTTGACGCCTGATGCAGTGGCCATCAACACGGCGATAAGTTCCTGCGCCTTGTCGCCATCTCCACCGGAAGCTCAAGGAGTGACACAAAGCAAGTCGCCCGAGGTCCGCGAAGCGTGTGGTCCATTGCCCTGCATTTGCTTGAAGGCGAAGCCGCCATGTGGCAACTATTTGCAGCTTTGCGCCATACTGTGCAGTTGCAGCTACATCTAGCTTTGCACGACTTTGTGCCATAGTTCATGCCCTGCTCTGATTCGCCCAGGCCTTTCAGTCGCAGTAGTTTGTGAGAGTCGAAATGGCTGTCTGTTGTGAGCCCATTCCAGTTGAGCAGGCTCCATCGGAGATGTCGTAGCGATCTCCTCGACTATCGCTGCAGCGGAATGGGTTTTGGCAACGTGGCTTCTCAGTCTCCTGGTGAGAATAATTGGAATCTGGACACCAGCTACAACGTTGCCCGCTGCCATCAAAGGCAAGATGAGGCCGGACGCGCTGCTGCCGAACGTCGTGTGCCAGCTTCCAAGAATCGAAGTGTATCTACGGTATTTCCAAGCTCGCTTTCCACTACAGACAGCTCGAAATCTGACTGTGGGCCGGACGCCGCAAACTCCATGGAGGTGCACCTGTGACCAAGGCTTCAATGCCACCTTGCAGGCCACAGACGTGGCCTTGCTGCAGACTCCAGAGAGTCAACGAGAACGTGCCCTGAACGTCTGGGATGTCGAGGTCTCAGGCTTGGGCGCACCATGGCAGCGAGCTGCACGCCTCGTGAGCTCGATGCCGGACTTGGCATTGCTGCCGGAGCGGTGGGAAGGGGCAGGGCCGGGCCGGGCACCACAGCCACAAGGGCACACGTTCTGACTTTTGACTCCTCCTCCTCGCGCAGGATGTCATCAGCTTTACCTCCTTGCTGCGTGCCTGTGAGAGAGACGGCCGATGGCGTCTGGCGCTCTCCGTGTTGTGGGCCATGCGCCAGGCCGGAGTAGTCAGTGTATGTCCGAACTTCTCCGTTGTTTCTCACCCTCTCGTCGCTTCTCTGTCCGACTGCAGGTCGCGGTTCTTCCCAGCACGGTGACCTACGGATGCCTTCTCAATGCCTGCGAATTCGCTGGCGCTTGGCAGACTGCCTTCTTGTTGTTGGAGGAGATGATTACCCTGTCGATTCTTGGTGTTTGAATTCTGTGCTTCAATGGAATCGTGACAGGGTTAGCTTCCTGAATATTGGATTGCTGAGGCTGCGGCTGAATATCGTTATCTGCAACACTCTCATCAGCACTTGTGAGAAAGCATGCCAGTGGCAATCAGCACTGGCCCTCCTCTTCAATGCACGGCAATTTCAGGCCATCGAAGTTTCGCTGTGGACGTGTCCGTGCATGAACTCTTGGCTAGCAGGTGCAGCCGGACGTGATCGGAATGAATGCATCCTTGAGTGCATGCGGCTGTGCAGGTGCCTGGTGCTTGGCATGCACTGAGCATGTGAGCAGATCGACATTCTGATGGGGGAATTTCCGCATTGGAGCAGACTGTTGCAGCCGTTGCCATTCTGATAGCTGAGAGCACTTTACCAGAAGCGTCGTCTTTGGGAGGCTGCGGTCTCACGAGCGTAAAGTCTGACTGGGATCATTCCTCATATTCGAGAGGGGAAGGGGGAAGAACCACTTTGATTAGCATTGTGACATTTTTAGCTGAGGGCTTCGTCGCTGGATCTGCTGCGCAGAATTCATGGACCAGCTCGCACAAGCGTTAGCTTCGCAGGCTCCGGTCTGCACGAAGCAGCGTGGGGTTGTTAAAAATGGTGTTTTTTTGCTTAAGGCCTTAAGGCCTTAGGGTTTCTGAAGGAGTTGGCGCATGTCTGTGGAAACAGGCTCGGTGGCTGCCTGTGCCGCTGTGCGTCAATGGGCGTGGACGGTGCGCCTGCTCGTGGCGACGATGGATAATGCATTGGCTCCCGATGTCAACAGCCGCGACGGCTAAATAATTTATCGGTATGTGAACAAGTAGTCATGCGGAGTCATGCGATGCATGGCTTGCCGAATCTGAGCTCACGTGTGTTTCTCAGGCTTTGGCGCTGCTGTGGAGGCTTGCAGTGGACTGGGACGTGATTTCTGGCCCGTGGCATTTCTCGATGAATTGCAGCTCATGGTCGCTTTGCAGCTGTCGGCAAGCAAGTGACGGGGCACCCAAAGCGATCTTGTACAGGTTTTTGGCTGAAGTGCCTTTTTCAGACGTCCATTCTGTGACGAAGCGCCCTCTGCCCTCTCCGACAGAAGGCAAACTTGGAGCTTTGTTTGCAGATCAAAGCAATTCCAGCGGTCCAGCAAGGCGGTTGAACTGTTACATGGCTGGGAGAGAAAACTGCTCAACTGCTCAAGCACGCCATGGGGCCCCAAGGGGCTTGTGTGCACCATTCCTGATGCACTATGCCACTATGCCGCTGTCCATGTTACAAGCGATCGCAACATGCATCCTGGTTGCTACGACTGGAAGCTGCAGCTGAGGCTTGGCTATGCGATTTTATGAAAGCTAGCTGGGGAGGAGAATGTGTGTAGCAAGACACGGAGAGTCTATAGACCTTTGGTGGTCAAGTTTCTCGGGGACTGCAGGCCAGCACTGCCAAGAGAGATTGGTAGTCGTTCTCTATTTGCACTTGTCGTCATTGGTCCCGCGCGGGTGACTTGCCTTTCTTTGTCGCTGTCGTTCTTCGACCTGGTTGCTTTGGGTCGGAGATCCTTTCTCTCTCATGCCTCTACGGCGTTGCGGTGGATTTCAGTATGCTAGCTTGCTCCTCTCAGAAAGCTGTTGGCCGGACCTTGGACGTACCACCGACACTGCCTTGCCCGCCTTCCGGTTCCTGGGATTCTTGGGCAGGGCAGAGATAGAGTGTAAGTGCGATCGCTGAATCATTCACAGAAGTACTCAGGAAACAGCTGGTGCAGTTGAAGCCTTTGCCTGGGCTTGCAGAGGCTGGAGTGTTTCAGTGCCAGCATGCGATGACATCAGCAGTGGAAACTTCTTTGGAGTTTCGAAAAACACGGGACCATGCCCTACAATAGTATTAGAATCCTTAGTGTACGGACCCTCAGTGAGTTTCGAAAGACTTCAGAAACTCCGTACCAGACTCTACCAGCCCCGTATACAACAACCCAGGAACACTCCAAAATTAGAGCTGCTTTTACAGGTACAGAGAATTTTGGGAGAAGCTCTGGCTTGGAAGTCGGAGCCTCGCTTGGTGACCGCAGTGTTGAGCGCTTTGGCCAAGGCCGGCCCGAAGCCGAACTAAGACCGAGGGATCAGGTCAAAGCGTACATATACATATACTACTATATACATAAACAAATATATATATATATATATATATGTATATGTATATAGGTATAGAAAATGGCTATAACATGCATATATACAATATATGTAGATAGATAGATAGATCAAGGTGTGAATAAAAGCTCTTTCCCCCTCTCTCCCTCTCTCCATCTGCCTCTCTGGTAAATGTGCATATATGAATATGTGTGTGTATGTCTATAGCAGCTATAGCAGGTATCATGCATGTTATGAACAGATATGATATGACATGGTATGATATGACATGATATGCCATGGTATCTTATGATGTTATGGTAGCGTATGCGATGGTATGGTATGCTCGGAAACTTCAAGATATGGTATGTGATGATATGCTTTGATATGATGCGGCGGTATGGTCTGTGCTAACATGCTATGATGTGGTACGATACCGTATGATATGATATGATATGATAGGATGTGCTGTGAAATGATATCAAATGACATCAAGTGAGATCAATAGGAAATCGAGCCATATGAAAAGAAAGCGGCTCTTTGCAAGGGTAGGGGCAGGTCCATAGCAAGCAGTCAGCAGTCTCAAGGGACAGTAAGGTTACTTTCATACCTGAAGCCAGCCGAGCAGAAGTTTTGCTTGTGCCAGGCCAGTGGAAGCCTCAAAGTCTGATTCGGTTGTTCTGTGCGCTTGCATGCAGGTTCAGCGCTGGGATGTCGCTACGCGAGTTTTGCAGGCATGCGAGCAGTTTCCATTTTGGCTAGCTACTAGCGGCTAGAAAACTAGCGGTATTTGACACCAACATGATGACGTTTAAACTAGGGAGGGTGTCTCTGTGATGTGCAGACTCAGACGGTTGATGACAGCAGGTGATGCGCAGCTGCACGGTCCCCCGGAGGCACTGTAGATGTCTCAGAACTTCCGGCACATGGCTGCATAGTCCGAAGTCGTGCCAACTGGACCAAGGTCGAGACCAATGTGTTTCACTTCAGTTCTGCCGTTGCTGCCTGCGAGAAGGGGAAAGCATGGCATCTGGCGGTAGATATTCTGGAAGGCATGTCTGAGGCCTGCCGACTCATGCGAAGGAGTTCGTATCTGGCCTTATTTATGCACCACACGATCGCAGGTTGGGATCTTGCCGAACGAGGTGACTTTCAACAGAGTCTTGGACTGCCTTGGATCCCACCCTGTTGCTTCGTGCGGCTGATGTCAGTGCTGTGATGAGATTTGCGAAGCTCAGGTGCCATCGGCGCATGTGAGGGCTCGTCGTGGGCGACAGCAATACACCTGCTCGATGGGAATCCTGGCCTGCACTTGAGCACTTCATCAGACAGATCACGGGCAAAGGCACTTGTCTTACATTCTGACGCAGCTTAGGATGCACGGGGTACTGAGCTGCAGCAAGACCAGCTTTCCGGCGTCATGGAGCAGGGCTGTATAGTCATTGCAGACGTTGTCGTGGGTTTCTGCGCGACATCGCGTGGCGTCGCGTGGTGTGCTCTGCATATCCAAGGCTGCAATGTATGCATGAATGCCTGCAGCAGGGTGTGGCACGTGGCACTCAGCTTTCTCAGGCAGTTCAGATGTCTCGAAGTACTGGTGTGAGATTGCATGTTTGAATTGGTGGGTTGGGTTTGTTGAAGAGGTGAACCCTGCACAGGTCAATGGCAGCATACAGGGTTCTGCCAGATGTGGTCAGCTGCAGCTGCGCTATTCATGCCGACGCTTGGTGTCTATGTGCGGCCTGTAGGCAAAAGTGTGGAAGTGTGGGCATGTTCACGGATGCTCGCCTTGGTGATTTGCTTTGAGGGGAGCCCCTGGGATGTGGCCTTTCATCTCCTTGGGCAGACGGCAAGCGATCCGATTGCATTCACTGCGGCCTTGGCGACTCGGGGACCCTGGGTTTACGCTCTGGAGCTCTTCGAAAATCTCCGTTTCCTCCGACTTCGGGTCGATGCCGTGCTCTGCCACCACGTAGCAGCCGCCTGCCGAGAGACCGGAAGCAGGCCGGCCGGGTAGGTCGACCGGATGATTGTGAGGTGACTGCCATGTGACTGCCAAGACAAGTGAAACCCTCGAGGCACGTATCACTCCCAAGATACTACACGTTCCACGGCTACAGTCCCGAATGCATGTTTTTGCAGTTTGTAACTCGAACTGCGTTGTCCCATAGTTTCCGACGTCTTTTTGAAGACGAGACATTCTTGACGATGCACATCGTGCACAGCCCGGTACCGCGATTCTCGCCGTACCAGTGTGCTCATCTCGAACCAATTGCGTGGACCGAGTTCTTTTCGGTGCTGTTGGTTTGCCAGGGTGAAGAATCACACATCCTCCTGCTTTCAAAAGCAATATGGGCAGTTTTTCAGGTTTTGCAGGTGGTTCGGGGCTTTTCCACTGCTTACTCTTCCACCAACAGGTTTAGCGTGAGTACCTCGGCGTGCCAGATGATGCTTGGCATCTGACCAGTTCGTTCCACTTGACATGTGATTGTGCAGGGTTGGCAGTTGGCAGCATGCGGTGCACATCTGCCACTCCATGAGCGACATGGCCCTCCTGAAAAAATGCGGTCACTTACAATTGTTTCTTTGCCGGCAAGCAAGGCCAAGACACTTTCATGTCATGTCTCACTGTGTCAGCATAAGGTTCCATCGTCGCTTGTGCGGATGGCGGAGACTCTCACCTGGCAGCAATGCTTCTTCAGCAGATGCTGAAGGCAAGGGCACACGGTCTCAATCTACACGTGTCACACTGATCCGAGACTTTGAGCTTGTCTTGTAGACCTACTACGCTGCCGACTTGCAGGCTCATCTTCGTGCCAGTCTATTCAGCTACAACAGCCTGCAGCTTGCCTGTGTTTGTTGCAATCAGTTTGTTGATGGCCGCTGCTAAAACCAACGAGCGTGAAATACTTGCTACATGTTTAGTTTCGGCAATGCTGTTCTGCACTGAGAACCTTCCTGTAGGTTCGTGAAACGGATCCGGGCCCGAGCACAGCAGTTTCCGAACCATAGCTGTTGCTGCGACCCTGCTTAATGAGGCTTTGAGTAGAGCTGGCTTCTTGCTTCTGGCCTTGGCTGAGGGTCTTTGCCCACCAGAAATGCGCTGCCTGGGAGAAGTCAATGGACCTGCTGGCAGAGATCTCGCAGGCACGATACGGAGAGTGTGGGGCCGGGGAACTCACGGCATCCCGAAGAGTGCAGAGAGGACGTTGCGTACTACGTGGCGTGACCGTTGCGTTGCGTTGCGTTGCACCGTTACGTTAAGTCAGGTTTCCATCCAGGCAAATGCCATCACCTTCGCGGTGAAGGCCCAAGAGCGTTAGAGCAGAGCGGAGAGCGGAGAGCAGAGGGAGCGGAGCTCTCAGCGGAGCAGCGGAGCTCCTGCTCTGCCCCTCGAGGCCGGTGGGAGCTCCCCGGGGAGCCGCTCCGGGAGCTGGACTTGGGCTCTCGAGCTGCTGAAGCGGATGCCGCTCGGCTCTTTGGGGGCCTGGGTCGGCTGCGGCCGCAGCTCCTGCGGCATCCTCCGCAGCTCTCTCTCTCTCGCTCTCTCTCTCTCTCTCTTTCTGGCTGAGGTGTTCCTTGCAGTTGCGGAGGGATTCCATCAACTGGACGATAGCGGCAGCCAGCTGTGATCAAGCGAGATGCTTTGCCTCGGCTTTGCGCCTTTCAAACAGGCAGCCACGTCCTTGTTCAGGTCTCTGTCTCTGCCTGGAAGTCAGCACTGCGACTCTGTCAAGGAGCTCAGACCACTACTGTGCTGTGTGATTTCTTCCTTCCTCCTTCCTCTTCGCTTCTCTTCTTCGATGCCTTGTCTTGTAAAGGACCTGGACCTGCTACGGAGATCTGCAGCGCTGCAATCACTTCGTGTGAGAAGCAAAGTCGCTGGAGGCCACCCGGGGGGGTCGGCCCTTCATGAGGCTTCGGAGATCATGCAGAAACAGGATTTCTGGGCTGACAGAGCCGACTGCTCAACGTCGGGTCCGAGCTGAGGCATGCGGTGGAACTACTCCGGCTCACAGAGCCAGACATGATCAGCTCATCGGCTGCAACTGTCGTTTTAGCTGTGCTCCGTAGGTGTCCTGCAGTCTACAGTGAAGTCGTGCGTTAATGCAGGTTTTGGAGCTGCGATCGCTGCCTGCGCAAATGCTGTCCGACAACGGTCCATCTTTTTTTGGGGACGACAACGTATGGCGCAAAGCTGATCAGATCAGCGACCTGGGGAACATGGCATCCAGTTTCAGACCGCTCCGCCAGTGGTGAGAAAAAGCGGTTGCAATTGTGAGCCGAAACAGATTCCACGTGTTTCCGAGAGAGTGAAGTTTTGCTCTCGCATTCTGAGGCCCATCAGAATGTTTGGCCGTGTGTCTCGCAGCGTGCGCCCTCGTCGCCCGACTTGTGCTTCGAGACTTCGGGACAGAAGAGAGAGACTGGGGAACTGGGGGAGGGGGAGGTGCACAACTGGAAGAAGTCGCGGTCATGAATCAAAAGCCGAAGAAGCCCACTAGAGATTGCCTTCCAGCCCGCTTAGCCGTAGCCATGAGCCCCAATGCATCCGAATTTAAGCTAACAGAATCCCTCAAGCTTCGCAGATACTGTCCAGAACAGGACAGGCCAAAGCTTGAACCATTTTGAACCCAGCTGCGATAACTTTCTTCAATAATAGCAGTTCCACAAAGCAAATGGCAGGGCTGAGTTGTTCTTGAACGTAGTCTTTAAGTTCTATATCGAAAAGTCTTAAGAGTAGGACAGAAGCTAACCATTCAGAGGACATCCGAGAAGAGCGTAGACAAAGCTGCAAGAAACAGACGGATTTGCCGTGAAATTGCTGCAGTACAGATTTTCAGCTGGACGGCAGAACATCTGGCAGAATTAAGAACTAGGTCGTATTCAGTCTCGTCGGTTGTTTGGTTCACAACATCTCTGAATGGTGGAAAGGTGTGCCGTGGACGTCCGGGAAGCAACATCAGTGAAAAGGGACGGAGTGGAGAGCGACCGTTTGATACTTCTTGCAAACCATGATGATCATCATTGCCGTTGAAACTCGTATTTCTCAGAAAGAGAGAGCCTTTTGCCAGGTCTGGCCCGACATGTCTCGCAGATTTTGGCCGAGCCCATGGCCTGGAATCAGGCGCGTAAGTCCGATCGCGGACTGCATGAGCTCGAGGTTGAGGGTTGAGGAACTGTAGGACACTGTAGGGCCTGTAGGGGTTCAGGCTTTGAGTTGGGGTGCTAGGGATTTAGGTTTGGGGCTTTCGGGCCTTTAGGGTGTTAGGAAGGTCAAGGCTTGCTGTGCGCACAACAGCCATAGGCGCCAGTGAAAGTCACCACTCTTCCCAACGGGGTCAGGGTGCTGTCCTTAGCATCTCTGCTCTTCGGCAGCTGTGCCGAGCTCTAACTTATGTGCCCGGCCCGTGTGTACCTCAGGTGGCAACTAAGGAGACCTTTGCCGAGGCCCTGCGAAGTTATTTCACAGCAGGGGCAAAATGTGCATGGAGGTCAGACCCAGAACCTAAACTGCAGCTACCTTTTGCCAGACCGCCTCTGTCGGCGTCTATCTGGATGCTGGAGTGCGGGGCTTGATGTGACTCTCTTGTGGACGGTCGCAAAATGATTTCTGCAGAAAGTTGTAGTGCTTCTATCAGGCCCAAAGAGCTAGGACATCGGTTTGATCTGCATGGCTAAAGCCTTTGAGAACTCATCAGTTTCAGTCACGCTACCAGTGGACGGCCTGAGTAATATGGCTGTCCTTCGTTTGCGTTGTTCCTACTTCATAGTAGGATGCAATACGACGGAAGATGGGTTTCACGAAATGCCTGCAGTGCTTGAGGTCCGGGACGAGACGAAAGACACTCGAGGCCACGCCCCTGTCCTCAATTTTGTAGCGCTTTAGAGACAGCGTAGGCAGCCTTCGCTTGCAGTGGGACTACAGCAAAAGACGACAGTGGCCTGGTTTTCAGTTGTCTCACGATTTGCGGAGGTGCCACGTACTTGTTGGAACAACTCTCCCTGACTGGCACGAGCAAGAGGTGGGCTGCAAGCGTGTAAAGTTCTTCAATGGACTTTCTCTTTGTGTGGTGTGTTTCAATATGGCAAAAGGCCTCCAGCAGTTTTGCACGATGAATGAAGCAGCATGCTTGAGAGACCATCGTGTTCAAGCCTTCCGGGAAATTGCCGCAGGTTGTGCCGAAAGTGAATCGGCATGGAACAGCGCAGCTGTTGCAGTGGGAGTAGTGGTAGTGGTGGTGGCGGAGCGCTGTTGCAACAGCTGGTGGTGGTGGCGAGGTGGTGCGATCTGTCACCAAAGACCTGGAGAGCACATGATTCGATCGCGACAGGAGTCTCTCCAATGCTTTGGGCTGGCGAGTTTTTGGAAACGGAGTTTGGTGTCACTCTGGACTCTCTGCGTTTACCTGGAGTTCCGTGGGCCGACTGACTGTGTCCCTTTCTTGTGTTCCTGCTCTTGCGTTGTGAACCGGCACTGTGCTCTGCTTGTCTCCTTTGGTGCATGCCTTTGTGCTGTGAAAACTGGTATTCAGGATTCTGGCTTTCTCGCACTTTGTCCGTTTCTTACCTTCTTTTGCCTTGACTTGGCCAGGGTCGTGCCTTAGCCCTTGGGTTGTCTGTGCGGTGCTTCTGCAGTTGAGCTGCGTCTACACCCTGGAAACCCCTGGACCCTTGTGCTGACCATCCGTTTCAATCCGTCGCCATCCTTTCTGTCTGCGTCCCAAGGCTTTTCCTGCTCTTCACTGAAGAGCGGCAATGCTTGCATTTGACATTCCATACCTGAGACAATCGCCACGAGAGGAATTCCAACATCAACCCCAAAGACCGAAAGGACCGAAATCCTCAACCCGACAGATGAAACCCCCTCTTCAACATTCGCTGTCCAGTTGAGACGCACGGTCACTGCTGAGACGTGCCTGAACAGGCCCATGGCCAAGCTTGAGGCAGAGATTGAGCATCTTGGATGCCCTTGTTCCCAACAACGAAATGTATTGCCTGGCTCAGCATCTCAGGTCTCTCGGGGCGACCTTGGACCTGAGCTATGGTCGAGAGCAGTTGGAAGCTTAGCTTTCACAAGGGTCGTTAATTTACGTGTGATCGTGTCCGATTTGGACCTGCCACCGAGTTCCGCCTTCAACATGACCATGTTCAAGAGCGACGTTGCGCAGGTGGATTCGCTTCTGTTGCCTTGGCACTGGCACGGGGTCCAAGTCCAAGTGTTTCCGCTGCAGGGCGTCGACATTCTGGCAGACATGGTCACTGCTCCTGTCAGTGCCTCATACCGCTTGAGCTGTCAACTGCTGTTCGCTTCGGGGTCGGCGAGGCCCTGGGCAACCTGGCGAAAGAGAAGCAGGGGATCCTGCGCAAGCTCGAGGACGCCGGCTTCTTTCCTTTGGGCACTGTGCAGACCGGGCACGGAATCTTCCATCGGCATCTGTGGTCCCCAGCCAAGAGCTCCGAATGTGACCACCTGGTGCGGACCCTTCGAAACTTTGCTTCTTCGGGCTACAAAGGCAGGGTGTTGCTGAAGGCAGGAGCACAAGAAGGAGAAGAACCAAGGGCATCATCTGAGATTCGCTAGCTGCAAGCATGCATTTCAGTAGCAGGGCCGGGCCTGGCTGCTCAATAGGCTCCAGAACCCCTCAAGGCATTGACGGTTGCATGTGTCCACCTCTCACAGCCATATACAGCTACGGGGGAGATGAGGAAGGCTTGCTGCAGAGCCGTGTTGGCTGAGTGCTAAAATAGCGATGTGGCCAGGAAGCAGAGCAGCCAACTCGCCAAGTTATTGATGACAGGCGCATTCATGCGACGCTGCTTTCATCAGCTGTGATCACAGCAGAAGATCAAGTCCTTCTTTCTTTGATGAGGCTTCATGCGTGTGCCTTCCGCGACTACTCTCTGGGATTCTCCACGGTTGGGCCGTTTGAAGGCATTGAGACGCTGTCTCAGGCAGCTGCAGAGGGATGTGTGTGCCTGTCCATGAAGGCGTAAGTGGCATGTGGACAGACCGTTATTCGACTGCAGAGGAGCAGCTGAAAAAGCACCATGAGACCAACTTCACAGCGGACAAGATGGTTGTTGCAGCTTCTGGTGCCTCAGATTTGCTTGGTTCGCTCCCTCCTTCATGTACAGTCTCTCGCTACTCTCTGCAATGCTGAGGCGCCGTGAAGCACGAGGAGCTTGTCAAGCTGGCCGAGAAAGCTCTCGGCGGTGTCAAGGCGCAGAGCCGCAACGCCAAACCCCCAAACCGCCAAACCCAAAACCCCCCTAACAGCCCAGCAGCCCTAAAGCCGTCAACAGTGCGCTTGGACGGCTCAGCCGTTTCTGCGAGGCTGCCCCTGCCCGGGTGTACACCACCAAGCCTTACTTCTGTGGTGCACAGGACAGAGCTCTTGTGAAAGTTTGGCTTTCGGTTGAGGCTTCAGTTGGGTCTCAAGGCTTAGGCTTTTGGGTTCGAGTTTTGAGGGTTTTGGACTTAGGGTGCAGGGTAGCGGCTGCTTGGCCCTGTTCAGCTCCTCTACCGCAACGATGAGATGGGACCCCTGGCTTACATCTCGACTGGTTGGGAGGCGGTTCCCTGGAAGAGCCGCTCGGACGTGGATGGCTCGTACTTCTTCACACTCTTTCTGAAGTAATGTTGACTCCCAGGTCCAGATGCCGTCACTTTCATGGTGATGCAAGTTCCAGTCTGAGTCTTCTTACACCCTGCATCCAGAATGTGGCTGTCCCTGTTTCGCAGCTGTTTATTCCCCAGGCACTAGCTTACACGGATTCATGGGGTGAAAGGGCCAGTTTCATTGCGTGTTCAGCAGGCGATTATTGGCACCTACAAGAAGAACGCTGGGCTGGTTCCTGGCAGCATTTCCGGCTGCTCGGACTGTAAGTTGGCTGCTTTCTCACCTCTTTTCGCTGGTATTCTCTTAGCTGCCTGCAAGCTTAGGAAACCGTGTCACAAATTCCGTGGCCAACAAGATGGGTGCCGACCTCATGCGAAGTTTTAAGTTTTGCTTCTTCTTTGGCTACCCTGCCGCAAATCACGGCATGCCCACGAGCAGCCCGAAACCACCACGCGCCCCAAGCACAAACGCGTTGTCGACACCGTATCGGAGTACCAAGGCGTGGGTTGCGCCGAGGACGGCTGAGAGTAGCACTAGTCACTAGTTGGCAGACTTTTCAGAGACTTGCAACCAGCAACCAGGAGTATGAGGCCTTCATGCACTTCTACAAAGACACCGGCGTGCAAGAAGCCTAGCATCTGCTCGCATCTACTCGAGCGGCGGCACGAGAGTCGGAGCTTCAGGTTCGGCTGGTACATCGTCTGCGATGAGGTCAGCAGAAGCCATATTCGGATTGTCGGTGCAAGCCGCACCTTGTGTTAAGGTCGCCGTAGAGCATGCCATCGGCGAGCTGATGTTCGGCTGCAACTTGCTGTCCTTCTCCGTGACTGATGAGGAGGCGCGAAGGGGGACTTGATGGGCTGTTGCAAGAGCTGAAACAGGGGCTGCCTCGCAGGTGGAACGAGCAAAGCGAGAACTGAAAGCCACCCTGGTCAACGGCTCTGGCAGCACACGGGACAGCTGCAACCAGGTAGGATCCGGCAGATCAGAGAGCGAGAGTAGAATTGCTTGTTCAACCACTGCTTGATCTCCGCAGGTGGGCAAGGAAGTCTTGGCCTACGGTCGGGGTGTTCCCCCTGCGGAGATGATGTGCAGTCCGGCATGTAGTTGACATCGGAGGGCTTCAAGGAGCTTCAGATTCGCTGACTGGCAGCTACATGAAAGACCCAGACCCAGTGAAATGATCCCGAAACCCGACACCACACGCCCAGAGATTCTGTTATTCTGGCTCCACGCATTCCTTGATCGAAGAGCCTGCCGTTGCTGTGCAATGGGTCCCGTCAAGCCGCCTATCGAAGTGACTGTAAAGTCGCGAGATGTACAGCAAAATGGCAGCTTCGAGACCAGATTCCTGCGAATTGTGCACATTTCGGATACTCACAATGGCAAGTATGGCGGACAGCTGCCGGATGGTGACGTGTTGATTCACAGCGGCGATTTCACGAATGCAGGAGACGAGGAGCCGCAGGTTCGTTTGCACAAAGGTTTCGTTGAGTTTGCCTCCATGCATGGTGCTAGTGCCTTCCCTGGCATAGGCTGGAGAGAGATGGCAGCCCATTGTGACATCATCCGATGTTAAATTGCAGAGAGTTCGTGTCAGGTAAAGCAAGCCATAACAGCATCTCATTTAGGATGCCAGTTTCCACAGTGTCTCCAGCAAGTGAGTGCAGGCCATTCGCGAGTTCCTGGAGTGGTTCCTCAGTGAACCCCATCGTTACAAGATTCTGATCTGTGGGAATCACGAACTTCTGCTTGACCAGCGTGCAGACCTCACGCAATACCTTGCATGCGACACCCCAGAGGATGCGGTCCGGAATGGCTTTCGGCGCCCGGTGCTTCTGAACGATTCCGGAATCACAATCGAAGGAGTTAGGTTCTACGGCAGCTCGTGGAACCATTGCTGCATGGCGTGGTCCGCAAACGAAGCAGACCGGCAACTCTATTGGGCAAGGATACCTCCAACTGTCGACGTACTCATCACGCATCAACCACCTTTGGGAATCCTCGATTTAGCATGGCTTTCCCGAGGCTCCGGGGAATATGTTTGTGGCATCTGTGGCCCAGCAACGAGGCACAAGGGGAACTATGCGCATTGGGGATGTGCATCGCTACTTCAGCATGTTCGGACCAGGCAAATCCCTTTGCATTGCTTTGGTCATGTTCATGATGAGCATGGCATCAGTCTGCTGGAGGGCGAAACTGGAATCACGACTGCATTCAGCAATGCTGCTATGGACATCTTTCGCACAGCCAATGTCATCAATTTCGAGTACAGCACAGCAGGCACGCTCAGTGCTCCAGCACCGGATACTCCTGCCGGAGCTGTCGGCCCGTTTTGGATCAGGACAGGGGACGGGCATGTGGTTGACATCGATGCAGACCCAGCTGCGAAGAACCAAAGAGTGTGGTTGTGGAAAAAGCTACGACCGGCTGCAAACCAACTTTGGTACGCGCTGCCATCTGCCGGAAGTCAAGTCATGCTGGCCAGTGCCCTCTCACACCCGCTGGACGGGAGCGCTCCACGATGCCTCTATGCAGTTCGGCATCGAATTCGAGCCCTGACCCGCGGAGAGGCAGACCGAATGGATAAATGCAATCCACTTCTTCTGCCCCTGGCAGTATTTCAGGCACTACAGCAGGGGCCTGTGAGCTGGACGGTAGGTCACATGCACGTCGCTCTGGACCCGCGCACATCAGAGCTGATCTTGCAAGAAGACGCAGAGCCTTTCCTCATGGAGCTTGAGCACTGCAGGTGTTGACTATCTTTTCATCTGCCGGGAAGACTGACTACAGTAGGTCTCATTCTTGGTGCGCGTGTGCATTGCCGAAAGCCAATGCACGTGCTGAGAAAACAGCGTACTGTCACTGAGCTTCTCACATCGCTTTGTCGCTTTGTTCCTTCGGGTTTTCTGCTTGCCTTCAAGCAGCCGGTGCCAGGCTCCGAATCGATGCTGTCGATGCTGAGGAGGCTCGAGCTCTGATATGAAAGGCTAGATTTGGCTGGTTAGGCCATCGCCTTCTTGAGCAGGTCAAGCGAGTCGCGTACAAGTACCTGAACGATCAGGAGGCATGACGAGACATGTCGGGAGAGTCTGAAGTCTGAAGCCGTCCGTTGTCGCAACGAAAAGCCTGGGCCCTGGGTGTGTCGCTCTGCGCTTGGAATCCGCAGATTTCCGTGACGGCCCTCGGCCCACTGCACGGGATGCCAGAGCTCTACATCATGCGCCAGGCCACCGGGCCCCTTGGCTAAAGCCGAGCATAACCCAAAGCCCAACTCGGCTGTGGCTCGTTGTTTTCGGACTCCCTCCACGCGCTTCACAACTCGAAGCAACGAAGAGCGCCATCCTTTTTCCCGGCCCGAGAACGAGTTTTCACCCCTAGAGTTTAGAGTCCCTGTTCTGGCCTTGGCTCAGCGAAGCGCTTGCCCGCACACAAAGGCAACATGAAGGGTTGACCAGCCAACGGAAGCCGTTCACGTGTTTGCTCAATGAGCGACACGGAGGGGTGAACATTGAACAAAAACAACCAAACTAAGCATGTCTCCACCATGCCCTGGACGAGAAACCGCAAACATCTTCGAAAAATAAACAAGCAGGGGGCGAATTACAT
Source organism: Symbiodinium sp. clade A Y106 (assembly GCA_003297005.1). Classification (NCBI taxonomy): domain Eukaryota; class Dinophyceae; order Suessiales; family Symbiodiniaceae; genus Symbiodinium; species Symbiodinium sp. clade A. Next base: position 19,037 of record BGNK01003546.1, read on the forward strand.
GAAGCTATCGACAAACAGAACATAAGGCTTCGACAGCATCAGTTGAGAAGCAGTGCAAGGGAGACATGCAACTAAACATGTCGTCCAACAAGAAGGACGTATGGTAGCAACACCGATTGTTCTTGCTCGTAGCCGAACTGGCGTCACAACGGCAAATGCAGGTAAACTTGCAGCGGGGTTCTGAAGAAGACGTTACGGGATTCAAAACAAGCGAAACATTATAATTCTGTGTGACATCAAGAACAGAACATGCTAGAAGTCTGTAGACTAAGTGACTCAGTGTCTCCACGGAGCAAAGGATGGTTCGTTATTAGACGACTGTTCCGGCCCTGCCCTGAGTGCCGTGCAGCAGCCGCCCTTCTGCCGGTACTCCGCCGATTTCTCTTTGCCGAGGCCGAGTTTTTTCTAACCTGGCGGCTGCATGGCCTTCTGGGTCATGGTCTCATGGTCTTGGACTGGTTGCGAGGACAGAGTTGAGTCAGTCGCCGCAGGCACTTTTTTGCAGCCATAAAAGCCAACTTGCTAGGTCCTGTGATGTGCACCGGGCAGAGTCGCCCATGATTCGGTTCCGCGAAGGGAGCCGGATGGCCATGATGAGACCCAGACTTCAAGAGACGCACATCCTGACTTTTTGGTTGCTCTGTTGTAGTGGTAACGTGATGTCCAGGACTTGTGGCACGCAGGATGTTTCAAGCAACCTTTGATTTGAGATTGCAGAGCTTAGTCGGATACATTGACAAGCACACAGCATCTTTGCGTGCTTTTGGTTGAGTTTGTTGGTACTGGTGAAAGAACTGAGCCGCAAGCGAGAAAACATGCAAACGTTCACCTGTCGGTGCTTTGATATCCCTGTCACTCCAGCACGAGTCGGAGGGGAGACACCCTTCGATGCTTCTCGGCTCTGCAGAGGGCTCCCCAACATGTGGTGGACCTTGGTAGAAACCCTCAGCTCTGTAGGTTTGCATCAGTCTCTACATTACCCTACTACATCTTTAAAGGACCTTAGACGATCAGAGAAATGGCCGCATCCAGATTCCTGACAGTATTTGCAAGGTTCACCGTGTTTGGGCCGTGGAACGTGGCTGGTAGGGGACAGTCGAGGATGTGAGAGCTTGTTCCAAGCATTGTAGCATATGACCTAGCAGCCAACAGCCTTCGAAAGCTGCGTAGCCTATGAAGCTGAACGCTCCATTGGCGGGCCATGGCAGCCTGGTGCTTATCAGCCTCCTTACGAGTTGGATGACTCGGCAATCCTTATAGACCCCTTGAAAAGCCTGAATGTGATGGGAGGCATCTGCACATGGCCAAGTGGTTCAACTGCTACTTGCCGCGGCCAGTGGCGATGCACGGGCTCCTTCCTCGCTTGCCCTCGCTTCCCCGAGACCGGGTCCCTGAACTCAGAGCAGAGCAGACCTGGACTCAGGTCCGGCAGCCAGCTCATGAACGACTTCAAGAGCTGGAGTCCTTTGCTAAGGGGATGGGGGATGGAGTATTTCCCTTGGTCTTGAAATCCACCGCTGTTGCCAGCGCTAAGGAATGGACTGGGAGCCGGATTTGTGCCGCTGCTCTTGGAAGCTTATGCCAGGATCTGAGAAAATCAGTGCTGCTGGGGCATCGGATCCAGCGTAATGCGCCCGCGTTCCCTGCATCTCTGAAAGCCGCTGTCGGAGCATGAGGCAGATGCTTCCGTGGAGGCGCAGGGAAGGTACCTGGCTATTCTCATGTGCAAGAATGTCCACGGCTTAGTCAGCACTGCACTTAACCATATCTTTCCGTGCCACTTTACAGCGACGATGACAATGGGCAGACCTGAATGCTGGATTATGTCAGCATCGTTGATCATTGGCGAGGTTGTGGATCGTCAGTGGCAGAATCGTGGCCGCTGTCTTACACAGCTTTGCGTCAGAGCGCTGCCGATGTTCTATTTCGGCTTGGTCTTATGATTTGCATCGGGCGGGCTATTTTGTGGCAGTTTGAACCCATCAACAGCAAACACAGTGAGATGCGAAGGGTTCCACCGGTGTATGTGTTGCGATCTTGCTGCCGCTGTGCTCATGCAGTTAGTATAGCTGCGCCCCATTGTCGCCGTGCCAGATGGTCAGTCCCTTCTTCGCACCAGGACCATGTCGAATTTACTTTTTGGATCGCGCGTTGACTGCCACCACCTCATGCGAAGTCATCTTAGGTGTGAAGTGGATATCCTTAGCACTGCCCGGGCTTGGCAAGAGACGCGATGTGGTGTCGGCCTTCTTCCACGTGGCTCTTTGGTGCCGCATGGTGCAGCATTTCGAAGCTTCCATCAGCTACAAGAAAGCTTGCTCGTTCGTGTTGTGAATCGAAACCCCGCAAAACGAAAGTCTCTTCACCAAGCCTTATCATTTGGTTTGGGATTTTGGGACTTAGGCTTATAGGTTATAGGGTTTTGTGTCTGACCCTAAAGGGGCGTCATTGAAGACTTCAAACCTAAAGCCTGTGCAAACCCTACCTACAGCTAGCTACCCGAAAGCCCGAACACCGCAAGCTGTCTCTTTGACTCAAACTCTGAGCCCAGGACGCTGCACTTCTGTGGCTTCTCGTTTTGGCCGTTGTCTCGGTCATTGTGATGCATTTGGCCTCCGCCGCCGCAACATGGCAAAAAGTGATCTGAGTGTGGTTACGGCTGTGCCCTGATTGCTTAAAGTGCAAAAGATACCTGTTTCGTTTCGGAAGCTGAGGGGTCGGCGGATATCATCTACAGTGTTGCTGCCTTTCTCGCCGCTTGTTGTCATGAGCCTGGCACTTGGTTGTTGTGTCTCTTGTCCAAGAGCCTTGCAGGCTATTTCATCTTACGACCACTCCTGCCGCACGTGCACCGGATCAGGGCTACAGGAGCTGAACCTTCTTTTGACGAGCAATATCCTGCTTGCAGAGCTTATGCTCATCTGCACCGGGACCCGTCCATCAGTTCTGGCAGCGTGGGCAGCAGCCCTATCATGCACGCTGTTCTGGAGAAACGTGCAACTGGAGTCGGCAATGCTCGTGTGGTGCGGCCTTGGCACTTCAGCTGGATTGTTTTGGTCACAGCAATGTCACAGCTTCCACTTAGAGATATGAAACTCGGGTGCATGCAGCCCGAGGCATGTATATCCTTTCTGGCAACAACTCCAGCCAGATCAAGGTTGCCGAGGAATCGCCGCATCTGCTGCTCAACCGGTGCTACTCGGCACTTCACGGAGGCAACCTCTGCCAAACCCAAAGCCCAGAGCTCAACCCTACGAAACCCAAAGCATCAACAGACCACCCCAAGTTCTATACGGGCAGAAAATATGTGAACAAATCAATTAAAGACATATAGGTAGATAAAGAAACATAGATAAGTAGATAAAAGATGGTTTGTATGTATGTATGTATATATATATATATATATATGTATATACGTACACTCCTAGGCCTGGGCCTGGTTCTGCGAAGAATCCGTGTTCCGCTGCAGCTGGCCCAGTCGGAGCTCGAAGGTCGGCTTCCCGGGAAGATCCGGGAAGCTTCGGGAAGCTTCGGGGCTTCGGGGCTTCTCTTTTCTAAGGCCCCCGATCTAAGGCCCTAGGGTTCGGGCAGTGGGGTGTTGAAGGGCGGCTTGGGGCTTGGGGCTCGGGTTTTAGAGGTTAGGGTTTCAGGGTTTGGGGTTTTGAGGGCCTTGAAGGGCATCTCAGGCGGTGGAAACGTGACCGATCGCATGAGGGTTCGGCTACAGCAGATCTGGGATCTCCTCTCGGGCAGCTCGGCCCAGGAAAGATCATTAAGTTGTCCCAGCTAGCAGCAGGCAGCTGCTTTTCTCTTTGTCTGTATATTCGGCTTGTAGAGATCATGTTGGCTTGAGCCGGGCGTTGTCTTTCCTTCTGGCTGAGGCATCGACAACATGCTCTCCAAGGAGTTTGAAGCCGCTGTTGCAAAGGATTTGGGCCTGAAATCCGATGCCCAAGCGAGCCCTCTGGGCCATGCCGACAAGGCTGCCTGTGCTTTTGCATGAGAGCCTGATACCAGGGCTTGCTTGGGATTTCCTGTGGCTGTGGCTTTTGGATATGTATGTGAGATGAAGCTCCAGACAGCCAAGGCATTACGAGTGTCGTCAGAGGACCACGACATGGAAGCTTGGTTCAAAGAAGTCAGACAGGAGAGAAGAGACTGCCCCCCGTACAGGTTTGCCTTTGCGTGGTTTTGAAGCCCCGCAGCTGCATCAGCGGGTCTCCTCAACTGACCTTGCGAGTGAGCTCCCATTGCAGCCCAGGCTGGGGGCTCAAGGAATTAGCTTGGGGTTTTGCAGCTGGGGAGTGTAGGGGGAAGGGGTTGCGGGCCCCCAAGCTTAGAGCAAGAACACCAAAGATTCAATGCGGGTTTGGAGCATCAGGGTAGTGGCTCACGGCGGCAAGAAAAGTGTGAGTAGAGGCTGTCTTGTCAAGTTAGGGTCTAAAGTCGTGTCACTGAATACAGGCTGTCCTTGTCGTGGTAAGCATGAATCTTGACAAGGTTGATACAAGTGTTCCAGGTCATGGTAACAACGTTTCCTCTCGTGGGCATAGTTGTTGATATTGTTGATTGTGTTACTGAAGATCTCGCCGCATTTCGAGTGCAAGTACCGCGACTTCATTCCGGGGGGCGTTGTCTGGAGAACGGAGGTGGGAAGGAATTTCCCCAGACTCATCGTGAAAGCTACCCAGCCCCAGTCCCCTCCCGCCCCTCTCGATCCCGACTCCCGAGCTTCCGAGCCCCCTAACCCAGAGAGCCCAACTTTCCCTACAGAAACTTCGACTGCGCATCATGAGAGGTGTGCTGACGGTTGTACCTTGAGTTGAGTGCTTCTCTCTGTGCCGCTCAGGACATGACTGTACCGGGCCACGATCATCGTGAAGGCGCCCCCCCAGAAACCAGTCATAAAACACCCAAACGTGAAAGTGCTGTTGGAGTTTTTCGTTGCTTTTAATTGCCCGTTTCCCATCATTTCCTTGGTAATCACGGTTTCGCAAACTTCTGCTGCGCAGGCTCCCCCGAATCCTCGACGACCGTGGGGTCAGGCACTTCCACCTGGGAGCCCGGCCGTTGGGAGTGCCTCCCGGAGCCTTGAGAAAAAACTTAAGAAGGATCTTGTTGAGTTGGGGTTTTGTTTGGGGTTTTCTTCTGGGCTTCGGCTGGGTACCCCTGGCTGCCTCAAGGAGGAGCTCTCGCTGAAGCTGACGGTGGACTTGGAAGGAGATGGCATGCCCGTGACCGAAGCAGACTCGCCGCATTTGGAAGGATCGGATTATGCGAGGCTCTGTATTCGGGTCGCGTGGTGCCTGGAACTCCTACTCCTAGATGTTACTTTATGGGTTTATGGCCTGCAGTGCATATCCCTATGATCCCTTTGCTTTCTTGACATACACAGGCATTTTGCAAGTAATTCGTTCACGACGGAAGTTGGTCGTCGAGTCGGCTTGGTTGCCTTCAAGGTGAAGCTCTGCATGGACGGACAAACCCCCCTGGACAGCTTCCTCCCGTCGGAGAGTGTGACTTGGCGGCTCTACTAGCAGATGCTGTAGGGCTCGCCATACCAGTTCTGAAGCTGTGCTGAGGACTGGGAAGAGTTTCGCAGCTGGTTCGAGCCCGAAGTCAACCGCGCCATCCACTTGGACAGCATTCAATCATCCTTAGGCATTACCGCATCGCCAAGCGTAGCTGAGCTGTTCTGGCGGTTCCAGAGGACAGCTACACCCCGGACAGCACTGCCATCCCCCTCGTCTTACCTTTTTTGGGAGATTGGCATCGTCTCAATGCCGGTGCCAGCTTTCAGGGGCATGTCACAGCCCTGAGCCCTCAGCCTGAACTTTGTGCAAGGCAAGCTGCAGATTGCCTGCATTCCAGAGACGGATCAGCATGCCTCTAGGCCCTCCGGTCCGGGACGGTTCGGGAGCTTTGCGACCCGAAACTGCAGTCAGCTTTCGGATGTGCCAGGTTCATCCTCGAGGCCTCGCAGCTCACGACCTACAACGCGCACCGTCCCAGGAGCACTTCATGAGACGGCTCGCGAGGTGAGGTGGCTTTGAGGTGAAACGCTTGTGCCAAGTCCTGCCGGGCACGAAACTGCCGAAGTATGACCGTGTGACGGTTCGACTTGACCAAGGCATCTTAAAGTCCAGTCCCTGTACCTTGCTGGGCCGTCCAGTGTTTCAATTTGCGGCGAAGCTCCGAGTGGATTCGTGTAATTCAGTTAATGGCTTTGCATGGCACAGCAGCGGATTTACGGCAAAGGGGCCATGCAGAAACCACGTCAAAGCCGCATAAGGGCTTCTTGCTTGGTTATGTTCTGTTAGCTGTCGATGATCATTGGTACATCTCGTCTGAAGGATCGCTGTCCGAAGCAGCAAGACACTTAAAGCTGGAGGTTTTTGGTAGCGCTCTGGCGACGTAGATCCGCACAGCAATCTGGGTAAACAGACTGAGCTCAATTTATTCCTGAGGGGATGATCATTCGTCCCGCGGGTCCACTATCCCGAGGAGGTTCATTCTTCTCATGGGTGGGCTGTGTTACCATGCATGGGTCTTTCATGGAAGACCCTTAGACCTGCTATGCGTTGGGCGCAGGTTGCCCGAGCACGGGGCGCATGTCCAAATTACTCAAAGGGGCAGTCACAGCCACAGGGACCACATGTTTCGGGACATTGAGCCTGCATGATCAGGATCCTAACCTTTCCGGGGTCGATAAACATCCTTGACTTTTGTTGGTCCATGAATGAGTGGCTGGCGATTTATGTCTCCGTCGATGTCCTGAAAGTATTTTAACTCAGAGCACACATCCCCGACTGCCTTTGCCAATTCTGAGATGTTGTCTGGGTGCTGCTGTGAACAGATCACCGCGGTTAACAGATCTGCGGTGTCATGGTTTCGTTTTTGCTTGACGCGTCTCGATGTTTGATCAGAGCTTGGAAAGAGCGAGGAACTGGCTTTCCTTCTTTACTGGGGCTCGAATGACGCTGTCTGCGAAGCTTCTGTTTACCTAGGCTCAAGCAAAGTCCTCTCGGCAGAGGAGAAGAATGCCGAGCCCCCACTTGCCACAGACACAGGTCTTCGTTTGCCTACTCGCCTGAAAAGTCTGGCCAGGCCATTAAAGAGCACTTGCTGCGCCTTGTGAAGGCCTGATGCTTAGAGAAGGATTCTCATGCGAGCCACGAGCAGCAGCCGCCCCACGAGGCCGCAACTGACGGAGGGCTGCCTCACATTCAAGAGTTGACGATGGCAGCCCAGCAAGAAATGGGCATGCGCTGCTTGACACCCTTCGTTGAAGGATGGTCTAGAAGCTCCAAATGCAGATGCACAACACTAAGGTCTTGCGCCGAGTATGCAGGTTTGAGTTCCCCATGAACTGGGCTTCGGCCTCGGCGTGGATTCAGCGACGATTTCTACGGGCACATCGCGATCCCTCGAGGATGGCTTGGCTCATCTTCTGCTAGCTGAGCTGCAGGTGAGGGGTTCCCAGTCCGACCCTCCAGGGGTTTAAGACATCCTTTAGGTTTCTTTTCTTTGTTTTTTGTTTTGAATTGTGAGGCTGGAAATTCGAGGGTTGCTTGCATGGGCATTATAACGCTTATTGTTGTTAAGGATACCATGCGGGCGATGTGCGATTATTCGCGGGACGTGGGATTCGTGTTGCCCTGGCGCCAGGGCCTGCGAGAGAGGGGCTTCAGCGAGGCAGCCGGGCCCTCGGCTGCGTGTTGCACTGGGCTCTTTTGGCTTTCTTTGTGCCTCGTCGTTCCGACGAAAGGCTCTGGCCGTCGTGCTGGTGCTGCATCAGGCACCATCACGTAGCTGCTGTAGGGCACTGTAGGGTCCGTCGGGTGGCACAAGACGAGTTTCCGAGTGACTCCGGCTTGGCTGAGATACCGAGCACACAAACCGCATCAGAGAACATTTCGCGTTTGCAGGTGCTCAAAGAGCAGAGCTCCAAAAGGCGGGGAACACGCTGTTGAGGAGTTGCGATTGCTAGGCAGCGGCAGATCTGACAGATGGAGCTTTCGGCCGGGTAGTCTGTAGATAGACTGACGGTAGTCGCGGTCACAACACCGCACCCCAAGGAAGGACACCAGCAGACTTGAACTTCTCGATTGGCTTGTCCTGCTTCAGCGATAGGATCTGCCAACCTTTATCGAAAGCTATAGGTACCGCTTTCTCTCCAGCCAGAGAGTCTGGCTCAGTGTCACGCTGGATTCAGTTGGGGATGGTTCGGGGTTGCGGAGCCCGTGCTGATTGAACCGAGAGGCTGCTGTCGTCCAGACGAGAGTTCCACCAGCTGGGCGGCCTTCTGGTGGAACCGCTCGGTGCCGCCCGGGGCTCGTTTGCATTCTTCACATTCTCCAAAAAACTGGGTTCCGCGTGAAGGATTTAGGGTTGGGTTGGTAAGCTCCAGGTCTGGGCGCTGAAGATGGAACACATGCGACACCTGAAGAACCAGGGGCAGCGACCTCGGGCCCACAGTGAGCACAGGAAGCCCAACCCTGAATCGAAAAACCCTTGTGAACCCGAAACTCCTAAACCCGAAACCTTGCAAGCTGCTTTGCAGGTCTGATCTGGTGGACGACCGGCTCTGGCGGCTGAGTCGACACTTGGATGGCTCCTTCCTTCTGCTGCTTGCCGGTCCCTTAGATCTGGCACTTGAAAGGCAGATGCCATCAAAAGCCCCCGAAGGCCCCAAATGCTGAAAGCTGAAGGCCCTAAAGTCCCTGTCCCCAAAGCCTGGGAAGTCTCTGGGATCAGGTCCAAGGCTTCGCGCACTTGCATGAGAACGCTTCCGGCCAGTCCCTCAGAAGTCTCCACGCTATTGGCCCCCCCCCATCCGCTCCAGGCCCGCAGATGGTTCAAATGGTCCAAGCCTCAGGCTCTTTGACAGCAGTGCCCCAGGGGTCAACGTAGGATGACCTGGCCCGGAAGACAACTCGATGCTCCTTCCTTTCCATGCTAGGTGAAGGAGCACGTGGAATTTCTCCTTGCCGAAAGCTGAGTTTGCTGTGATTTGTTGCCCAGTAGCCAGCGAGAGCCCAGCGGATCCCAGCCCCAGTCTCCAGCCCGGCTTCAAGATCGTGTGTTTGCAAGATTTTTTTGCAAGGTAGAGTCACTGTCACCTCCCCTGTTGCCGGATCTCCAGGTGCTTCTGCAGAGCCACTCGCAGCAGCTCATCCATTGTCCCAAGCTCGGACCGATCCAGTGCCCATGATGCAGTTGCGGGACTCGGGTAAAGTTCGACGCGCATCCGCGGCAGCAGCCATCATCGTTCTGACTTTCTATTCACCGTTACCGTCATGGCTTGCAGATGCTCTGCACTTAGTCGTTTTCGTGAGCTCCAGCGGATTCCGGATGGTGTCCCTGGCTCTGTGCTGCGCTCTCTGGCTACCTGCGCTCAGACCTCAGGGGGATCTCAGGGGCCTCAGGCACAGCACAGCGAACTCCTGATCTGAGGCGAGGAGTGCCTGCCGACCTGCTCGTGGCAGTGAGGGAGGGCGATGTGGCCGGAATGCGCCGCCTGCTCAGTTTCAAGGTGTTCTTCTAGAGCACGGACGAGCGCTGTTTGTTGTTTTTGCTGCCTTGCAGGACAACTTCTTGACTGGCGTGGTGACTTGTCACAGAGGGACCTGCTGAGGCAGAATGCCAGTGCAGCTCATAGCACAAGAATACAACATTTCTTGTATAGAGGATAGGGCCTAGGGCAGTATGATCTATTCTTGAATGCAGCCTTTTTGTTTTGCCAGGCGCTCGCCTCTGCACTTGGCAGCTTCAGGGGGACAGGCGCGGCGCCAGCCGGGCAAGCGAACCCCAAACCGAAGCCTGGAACCCTGGAACCCTGGAGCCCTGGAGCCCAAAGGCCCGAAAGGCCCGAATCCTAAAGCCTGAAATCCGCAGCCCCAAACTGAAGCTTTTTTGCCAGGAGACCTTCGCCCGGCTGTTGCTCGCCTTCGATGCAGATCCGGATTCCCAGGATGCCCAGAGCCGGACGCCGCTTCACGCTGCCACCCTGGCAGGCGCCTAGCTCGATGCTCGATGTTGGGGCTTGGGCTTCATGGTTTTCGGGGATGTTGTGGGGTTTCCAAGCACAAGTTGCAGGGGGTTTTCCGCCAGGGCACCTGTCGGTCGTCAAGGCTCTTCTGCAGAGTGGCGCGCATCCCTCTTTGGAAGATGAGGACGGCAGCAGGCCGCAGTTGAGACTCGACAGCAGGGGCCCAATCTTCCTGGAATTGGAGTGTCGCCTACATTCCAGGGCTGTGCCTAAGGGCCTAGACTCTTTGGAGCGACTCCCGTTGAAGGTGAGGCGCAGGCTAGACGAGGCTGACGTGGTGACAAGAAAACTTGAACCATCCTTGGCCTGTAACAATGCAGACCTCCGGTCTTCAGCAATTCCGTTCCTCATCGGACAACGTTGCAATCACTGCTTCCGAGACGTTGCTGCGCTTGTCATCGCATGGGTCACTCTTGCGGTCTCTTTGCGATGAGACGAAGACTGTCGGAACCGATCAGCTGTGATCAGTGCCAGCAGGCCGCTTCATCTTGCCGCCAGAAGCAGACGAAACGCTGTGCCTTTGCCGAGTGGTGATGTGGAGCTCTAGAATCTAGATGTCCTACTCTTCATAAGGCCGTCCTTGACACTTTCGGCCCAGGTTGCCTTGACAAGATGCCTGATTTCGGCACGCGCTGATGTGAGCGCCCTCAACAAGCACGGAGAGATGCCGCTGTCGGCTGCCGCCGCCGTAAGCAATCTTGAGCTTCTCAAGATGCTTGGATGCAGTTGTATTTACAACTTGAGCTGTTGCAGCCGAGTGTTTCTCTACCTCATTCACGAGTTGTTTTTAGTTGAGGCTCCTCGTGGCCAGCCGAGCAAGTCTCCAGGTGTCAAGCAGGCGCTTCATCGGTCCATGCGTCATAACAAGAGGCTTTGTCAGCTTCTTACGCCCTGCAACTGTCCTAAACGTCCTCAACTTTTCGTGAGGGATGCGGACGCGCTGGCAGCAGCTGCGGCTCGCGGTCATGCGGCTGCAGTTGGGGTCCTCCTGGACCTTGGCCGGGCGGCAAACACCCTGCAGCCTGCTTTGCGGGCTTTGCAGGCGGCTGCAAGGATTGGGCGCTTCGCTTAAGCAGACGTTGTCTCCGTCTCCCTTCTTCTCGTTGCAAGACTTGCTGCGGGGGGGCGCCTTTGGAGCAGTGGAGCTTAGGCACGCAGCCGTGGTGGAGCTACTGCTGGCCCACGGAGCAGATCCTACGGCTGCCCGTCCCGGCTTGGATACGATCAGAGACAGAGACGGCCTAGCAGCCTAGCATAGTGTGCTGCTTCTAAGGTACCCGATTCTGAAGGCTTCCGGCCAGTGGACTGGGCAGATGCGGCTGGCCATGCCTCCGTACTCGGGCTCCTGGGCGCAAGGACTCCCAGACAACAAAACCCTGCTGCCCGTTTGAAGTACAGGGGATGAGGAAACGCCTAAGGAGGCAAAAGGCGAGCCGGTATTGATGGGTTTGCACCATATTGGTTGCTTCATTCTGTAACCCTGCTGGAAGTGCTTTTTCATGCTCTAGAGTCAGACAGTCCTACGAGAAGTCTTCATTCAACGTCTAAGTTTCGAGTGCAGAACGGCATTTATCGTAGAGATGGGTTTCTTGGGCAAATTTGCTGCGTGCGAAAGGGCCGTGGCTTCAACCCTCTTCTCAAAGCAGCCCCTTCTCGTCTCCTTGATTCGCTAAGTTATGGCTTGTGCATTGATTTCAGAAGCTCCGGCTGCCACCCGGCACCACGAAACGAGGCTGGCATTTCAGGTCAGCGACTGGCCAAGCTTTTCTCTGGGGTTTTGGACGCCCTGACCAGCAGCCTACACAACCGTTCCAGCTCTAACTCTAGCCTTTCTCGAGGGCTGACACATTGCATTGAGAAATCAGTGTTTTACGGATTCAGGCTTCATGGGGTGGGGGAAGACCAGGCACGAGATCTACTTCACTGCACAACTACATGAGCCCTAGGGCCACTGTGCCCTCCATAATCGGCGTGGTAGTTGCAGGGCCCTACAAGCCACTCGGACCAGACTTTCAGAACTCTCTGCCCGTGACCAGGACCCCAGGCCCAGGGGGCACAGAGTCGGAGGGACCCGGCAGGCGCGGCACGCGTCAACGGATGCCTGCGGCCACTGTTTGGTTTCCTTGAGCTCAACTTTGTGAGGCCTCCTCGCCCAAGTCGAGCACTCTACGAGAACAACTTCAGGCAGAAGTTCCGCGGCAAAAGTAGCCGCGCCGTCCTGCATGAGTGTTTTCTTCTCCCGCCTCGATTCTGCACATGTAGAAGCGGTATAAGGTCTGCCACCAGCTCTCATCACTCCTCCTATCGGACGCCCATCTTCACAAGATCGACCCGCTCGGGTGGTTGAGCCTGAACGTCTGGGACCGTGATGTGCGAGAAGCGGCTCTTCCCTCTGCGGACTTCCCGATGCAGCCAGCCTACCTGAAGTTCAAGGACTTGAAGAGTGGCCAATGTGGCCCACAAGAAGGCAGTGGATGCCATGGGCCCCGACTTTGTCACGCCGCTGAAGAACCACGAAGAAGTGACCGTGGCGCTGGTGAAGATGTTACCAGCTCTGGGTCGGGAAGCTTTTGTGAAGGGATGTTGAGCTTCCGGTGCTCAAGAACTACAGTCCGAAGACCTCTTGTTCGTTGTTGGCTTTGCCGATGTGGCCGAGTTTTGCCGCGGTCTTCGACGCCACGCCGAGCGTGAAGGATCTGAACGCGGCCTGGTATGCGCAGATGCCCAAGGCTGACGCAGACGCCACTTTTGGCTTTCAAGGAGCTGGCGGAGGCAGTGAAGGCTGCTCCGGTGACGCAGGTCGCCCCCGTGGCAGCTCCTTTCATGGATGGGCCTATTGGCATGGCAGCCAAAATGCTGAGATGCCAGCTACCCGATGATTCCGATGATCATAAGCTTGGACTGGGCGAGCAGCTGCGTGTTGGACAAGTGCGTGCCCAAGACTCCAAGCTGGTGACGTCCTAGTCAAGGGTCACGAGGACTGATGCCATCAGATCTCCTACGTCCCACCCCATGTACTATCTTGACTCAGTAGGACCCTAGGAGCGCTTCGGTCCAACGTCCCTCGGGGCTTTCTGGGAGGCGACGGCCGTCCTTTTTGCCGTTCCCATGGTTTTCTTTCACGATCCGATCCGCTTCTTCAGATGACTCCACGATCGTGACCAGTTCTGGTGCTCGACGTTTGCACCCAACGTCGGCACGGCCAACGCCACTGCGACCCGTTGGGGCAACTTGTGAGGCGGCGTGACCCAGATTGTTATGACGTTTGTACTTCTCAATCCCAATGGTGGTCTCCGGGTTGGAGCCGAATGTCGCTTGGCGTGTCTCCATGGTGGTGCCAGCGCGTCATGTTCGTGGTTTATGCCATTTGCTTGAAACTCATGTGCTGGGATATGCCTACGGCACACCGGAACACAGCTACGAAGAGCGCGCCGAGCTAGAGCCCACTGTGGGGGGAAAGACGACAGTCCCAGGAATGTCATTAAGAGATGCATTGAGACTGGAAGTCGCTGCGTGTACACGGTGCGTGTGAAAGCTTTGTCGAACAGAAGTTCAGGGACTTCATTGTCCAGTTCGAAGCCAAGGTTTCCGCTCTGCTGACGAGCGATGCGCAAGCCGGAAACATGGAGCCCTCTCAAGTGGTTGTAATGACGACGGAATGCTGGTCAGCATTTTTGCACAACGAGCGTGATTCGAACGTCTTGAATTTGATCCGGATGCAAATGCACGACACTATCGAAGCTGTGGTGACCCTCAGCGGCTGCTTCTGCGACACGTGTCTTATGCGATATTTGATGAAGCGCACTGTATGGCAGCTGAAAAAAGTTTCATTGCAAGTGCTCATTGCCACGAGGCATGTGGTTGGTTTGGCTTCCGTTCTGCGGAACATGCAGGTCCCTTCTTCTTGAAGAACCTGAAGTCGGTCTTAAAGTGGTGGGCACTCCTTTTTCATGTCGGCACCCTACGCATTCTGACTTGCCTATATGATGTCAGCTAGGGTCATTTCAAGCACCAAGTTCGGAGTTCTGCGTTCTTGCAGGCCCATCCGCTTGCTTTTGCCCGAGCCAACGTGTGCCGACCCAAGTGCAAACCTTGTGTGAGACGCAGATGGAGCTCTGGTTTTCCCGTGTCAGGAGCACGGTGCTACACACCAGTGTCGAGGCGGCCGAGTGCATTCCTGTAGGTGGTGGGGAAGAGCATCGTGCTCTTGTAAAGGTCAACTTACTGAGAGGGTCCCATCTTGTCTTCAATGTGTACCCTTCAATTCCACATGCTACATGCGATGCATCGGATTCATGTTTTTGCAATCCGGCCAGAGCTGCATTTCCTCGTTGCAAATCGCCTCGACAATTGTCCAGGTCTTGCGGACTTTGACCGGGCTACAGGTACCTTTGGAGTCGTCATCTCAGGAAGTGCCGAGCACCTGCAGCATTCGCCACCATGCAGATACTAAAGTTGTCGCGATAGCCGGAGCACGCTGCAGGTCTCGGTTGCTTGACTTTCAATGAATGTGCGAAGGTTGAGACCCTGGTTGGAGGGCTTGCTCAGGAGCTCGTCGCTACCTCAAATCATGATTCGCAGTGCCTATCGGAGACAAGGAGGCTAGACACTTCAGGAGACGCGAAGTTGTTTCTTAAAAGCAGCGCATGGAGGGTACTTGTACTGCTTCTCCGGTGCAAAATCTCTCCAAGTATGCTGACACGCAGCGGGTGGCGTTCGCAGATGACCGGTGAGTCTCCACTTTGAGGCTGTTGATGCTGGCGCACGGCTTCAACACGGCCGGGGGCCCCGTCTGCTGCTTCGCGCGGCTTCTGGCTGCCGCGGCTGCGGCTGGAGGTGTCCATCCGCCAGGGTCCGCAGGCGAAGCAGCAGACGCTCGCCCAGGAGGCAGCGGCAGCGATCCGGCCCGGGGGGGNGGGGGGGGGGCCTTTTGCTGTTACGGGCGCATCCGGCATCCGGTCGTCTGGAAGGCCGCTGCCGCGTGTCACAGCCAGTTCGCGATGAGCTTAAGAGCTAAACTGGCTAAACTTGAAGTTCTGCTGTGGCTAAGCTAAACTTGAAGCCTCACTCCGGCCTTCCGGCCGCTCCGGCCTGGGCCGCCAAGGGCGACTTCGTTCGCAGCCACGGACTGGGGGACCTCTGTGAGTGCCACGGCACAACATCAGCTTCCTGTGGTCACATCCGAAGCTCCAAGCAGGGACACTGTCAAAACTAAAGCACTCTTCAGGCTTGCATGTCGGGCTGCGCTGCGCTTGACGGAGGAGGAGGCAGTGGCACTGCATGTGCTGGAGGCTGCTTCAAAACAGCATTTGTGTTTAGTTCCAGGGTGTTTCGATGTTCCTCTGGCTTTCGCTGTGAAGCAAACTCTCCAAGCAGAAGACGCTTTTTGCTCCCATCACCAGGGAGATGCTGTCTTTCGAAGTCAGAAGCAGGTGCAAGCATGGTTGGAGGATCCCGAAGATCAGCTTCTGGGTCGGCGTGGCATGTCTTCAGCTCTTGGTCGTCCCACTCCCACTCTGGGAGCTTTCAGAAGCCGCCAGGACCCCAGTGCCAGACGGAGCTGCACCAAGCAGGTGGTTTTCTGGGCGCTTGCTTAGGGTCTAAGAGTCTAAGGCCTAAGGTGTGGGCGTCGTAGGTATTAATTACCATCGGATGGCAAAGCAAAGCTACGCTTGCCTGCTTTGCACAGGCGAGTCGTGCGCTTGCCTCAGCCGGCTGGAGCCAGGACCAGTGAAAGAATCCCTCAGAGAAGATCTGTCTTTGCACCTGCACTGAAGTGATATACGAACCTGTGTGCGAAGCCCTAGTGGCCCAGTTTCACCAGCGCCAAATGGTACGATTCGAGGGAAAAGCCTGTAGTGAGGAGTCATGACAATGCGGCTGAGGCATCCGTGCGCTGGGACAGCCTCCCCTGCAGCAGCCTCTCATAGAGCAACCCGGCAATCCCAAGTCTTGTGAGTCAGACAAGCAGTAGCTAGTAGCTTAGGGTTCGGGGGTTGCTGGAAAGCCCTGAGTCGCACGTGTGGACTTCCTAGGCACATCGCCAAGCGAATGCAGGAGCTTCGAAGCTTCGGACCACCCAAGGGACAGCTTCTGCGTGATTTTTCGGGTAATCTGAAGGAGGAGATCGCACAGCCGCCTTCGCTGAATGATGCCTTCGACGTCATTGCAAGAAAGGACTGTGTTTGCTCCCTCAGCCCCTAGACCTCGTATAGTCACATTTTGGTTTTGGAGCCTTTCAGGGCTTCTGGCTGAGGTTGCTTTGGCTCTTTTGCTCTCTTTTCCACGCTTTTTGCGTTTCCCTTGTCGTACTCTCTGCTTCTCCTTGTGGTGATTTTCTAGGGAGACGAGACAATGCGACGCTGCTAAAGCTTCGAATTGGAAATGACCCAAACAACCTCAAACCTGTAACTTTCAGGCATGCAAGCACATTGTCACGTCAAGAAGCTGGCCG
Organism: Symbiodinium sp. clade A Y106; assembly: GCA_003297005.1. Lineage (NCBI taxonomy): Eukaryota > Dinophyceae > Suessiales > Symbiodiniaceae > Symbiodinium > Symbiodinium sp. clade A. Next base: position 35,542 of record BGNK01003546.1, read on the forward strand.
TAAACCCAAACAGGCTTGCTTCGTGAATTTCCGGTGCGGCTTCTGCAGCCTCTCACGCCTTGTCGTCCGGTTCTTGCACTTGTCTGTCCATTGTCTGCGAAGGACATGTTCCTGTCCTTGCTGGCCTTCTGCCAGTCGCAGCTGAAGCCCCACCTGCAGTCGGTTGCCCGGCGACGATTCGAAGGTGGAGTTGGGCCTCCCCAGCTTTCTGTAGGTTTTCGGTGATGCTGGGATTCTTCGGCCCAATCGCCAACCTGGTGCCGCACCTCGGGCCCCAGGCCCAAAAGACCGGACAAAATGGGACCCACCCAGTTACTTATGACTTATGTGACCTGGAGGCCCCTGGCATCCTGCTGCCCGTCCGGCTCTGCGTCGTCATCAGGCGCCCAGAAGACCGCAAGAAAAAAAGCGCAGCTCTGCTGTTCCTCTGCACCTCCCAGGGCCTGGGCTTCGGAGATTCCCGAAAACGCTCTGGTGCCCGGGTCTCAGGTCTCAGCTCTTCGGAAGCCGATATCGGATTCTGAGCCCAACTTCGCTCTAAGCCTCAAAGCCTCAAAGCAGCTTCGTGAGGTCCGTGGTGCAGCTGCTGCAAGGCTTCCTCCGAAGCGAGAGCCCCAAGGTCGCCCCGACATCGGAGACGCCCTAAAAAAGTAAAAAGGAATTTCTCGGGTTTAGGTTCAGGGTCCCTCAGACCCTGTTTACAGACCCCCGAAACCGTGAGATCCGTTGGACCCTGACAGGCGGTCCGATTAGCAGCCTTATCACCGCTGAGAGCCATGCGCAGAGCCTAGTGTGCAGTTGTGTCATGTGGGAGTTTCAGACCACGACATGTCATGGGGTTCCTGATCACAAGGACCCCGAAGTGCGGTAATTCGGACATAAGAACCCCACTTGCCCAGGTTGGATCGCTTCTCGGACAGTGAGGCTTGGACGGAGGTGCCCAAGCTTTGCGGCTGTATGGTTCGCAAAGCTGCAGAAGAGAGGCGAGTTCGTTGCAACGGTGCATGGCAGGTCCAAGGGGCCCTGATCGATTCCTGCTTGGCTGGAGCCCTACCTGTGTTTCTTGCTGTGACCCTGTGCAGAGTCTGGATTCGTACTCAGGCCCTTCTCTACATCGTCCAGGCTCCGGAGGTGCAGTGGCGCTGCCCGAACCTTTCAGACTCGCAGCTCCCGTCAGACACGGGTCATCTGCGAATCGCAGAGCGCGTGCGCATCTGCGAGGCCTGAATCTAATCCACCTTTTCCTGGTGGAAGAGGCCGAGAGTGGGAGGTATCAGGCCCGCTGGTAGCGAGGAGGAGGCGGCGCTTCACAGGTTTGTTTTCTTCGCTTCCGGGAGGCCACTGAGAAGACGCTTGAGCAGCTTGTGGCGCTCTGGTGTCTTGGCTCCGAGAGCTCCCGGAGAAGCATCGAAGCTGGGAGTGCAAGAATGCAGACAGGCGGCGGCCAGAAGAGGGAGAGCTTTTGATCCGACATGCACTCTTGGACGTGCTCCGTGCATTGGTGCTGATGCCCGCACCCCGGAAGCGAAGTCAAAAGAGTCCAGGGCCAGGGTCTAGGGCGTCTAGGGCCTAGGGCCGCTTGCCAGGTCCGACAGAACGCGAAGCCCTCGCTTGTCTTTGTCGCCGCCGCTCCTTTCCTGCTGAACCGGGCTCAGCTTGGACGCCTCTCGTTGCAGGGGGCAGGCATGCGAGCAACGGAGGTCTGACTGTGATATCAGACTGCTATGCCGCTCACAGAGGCCAGGTGCATGCTGAGCTGGTGAAGTCCTCTAGGATGCCTCGGCCCTCAACACATGTCATAGTTTCCACCTTGGCAAGCACAGGTCCTTCCTCGCCTCAGAGGAGTGGCTACGAGGCCACGGCGGCACTTCAGGCCATCCCACAACTTCGCATGGAAGTATTCTCGCTCATGTCACGAGTCAGACATTTGTGTACGCTATCAGCGTCGTCAATGTTTGTCAAGGGAGTCTTCCTGCACGTGCGACGGTCTGCAGACTCCTGGCACAGGCAGATGCAGAATCAGCGGCAGGCACGCGGAGCTTGGTCAAGCTGCTACTAGAGACTAGAGCTGTTCTTTGAGCGGACCTGGGCATTTGAGTGCCGTGACATGCCGTGACTCTCGGCAGGAGCACTGGGCGATGCAGGCAGTGCCACTGCGACGCTGTTCGACTCGGGGAGTGCTTGCAGCTCAGTTGACTTGTTTCATCGTCAGGATGCGGGGAGGGCCGCACGGATGGTCTTCGTGAAGCCAAGGTTCTGTTTCTGGGTGTGCTGAGAACCGTGGATGTGGAGCAGGCCAGCTTCAAGGACTCAAGATTAAGATCCCGGAAGTGCAGATCATCAGATCTGCTGGCCAGCTCTCTGAAGACCCTGGCAGGCGGCTCCACTGATGCCTTTCTTTCCCAAGCTTCTAGCGCAGCAGACTGCTCTGGGTGCAGCGCACTGAGCATGACATCTGAGTATCTCAAACACTAACTTGGCTGTTCCGATGCATGCAGTGCGGTACTGGTATTGAGGGGCGACCACCTGAGTGGACGATGGACATTCTGTTGGAGCTGCCTGGCCAGAGAAAACAGGGCTCCGGCAAATTGCAAAGTGGAATCGTTCCGTATCTGTCGAAGCTCAGGTATTGCGCCTTGCACTGCTCGGGTGGTACTTGCCCCAGCACACGAGATTGAAGAGAGGCTGTCGGGCTTTCACCTTGACTTAGAGACACCGTGCGCGTAGCAAGGTGCAGCCGCTCACTTGGTGCAGTTTTACCCCGCTCTACTCCAGATTTGCTCGGGAGCTCAGCAAAGCTTCAACTCGCCTCGGGATTCCTTCATAGAATAAAGCATACTATGCTGACTATACTATAAAAACAGAGACTTTTCCCATACACCGAAGGTCAATCGCAGCTGAACTTGCCAGATCAGAGTCGCACCACGGACATGTGCCAGAGCCTCGGCCCAGGGTCTGTTTAGGCTTTGGGGGCTTCAGGGTTTAGGGGTTTAGGGGTTCAGGAGAGGCTCGAGCAGCCAACGTGATCCCTTGCCCCAGGGAGGCCTGTATGGCCCAACGCTAGCAGCATTTTCGCAGATAGCGCCACCAGCGTCTAGATCTAGGACAGAGTTTGATTTTGCCTTACCCAGCCCTGCAAGAACTTCATACACAGCTCCAGCATCAACTGCAGTCCCAAAACCCCAGCAGCAGCTCAGGCCATTACAGGTTTCTCCGAACAGTCGGTAGCTACAGAGATGCACAAGCGCAGTGTGATCATACATGGGCTCCCTCCTTTTGTTTCGAAGAAAGCTATCGACGATAACCTCTGGTACCTGCTAGGTATGTGTAGCATGAAACCGGATGACATCTGACTGCCCAGGTGCTTTCTTCTGAGCGATTTTTTCGCCGCCCACAGAGCTGGGACACTTACCTTATGCAACACTGACATTATGATTGGGACCTCACGCAGGGTCCCCTCCAGATCGTCCTACAGCAGTCTCCTGTGCTGTGGAACCTTCGGGTTTGCTACAGGGCCACGGGCCACATTTACCTTATGGAACGCTTACATTACCGGCCGTGCCGGCTTCCCACCCCGCAGTGTCACCAGCTAAGGCGTGTGAGAGCAGTGACGCTACGCGTAGTCAGGGCGCCCGACTGGAGGGACCAACCCGAACCTGTGGTCCGAGTGTACCTTCCTCCCCGTCCCGTTTTGTGTGCTTTTCTGCCCCTCCGGGGCACGTCGTTTCACACCGTAGAGACAGCAAAGACCTTCAACACCGCACTGCGAGTGACGACTTTTGCTGCTTTCGCAGGGGATTGTAATCGAATAATACATGCCCTAAACGGTAACTATACCCGGTACTCCTCCTTTTGCCCTAAGTCTCACTCCAAGGCATGGCGCGAATCCTTTTTCCTTCCCAATGGGATGCGCGTTTTTAGTTTTGCATGCGTGCCGCAGAGGTACTGCCTTTGAGATCGAGACCTCAAGGCGCGATTCACCCACCTTATACGGGATCACCAGGCGCGCGGTGGCCTCCAAAGGGGGCGAGCCGCGAAGCCGCTGGCATCTCCTGCAGCAGCACAGAAGCATGCCCCGCCGCTACAATTGGGCATCCGACGACGACACCTACCGTACGACACACTTACATTATGGAGGTGTGCAAGACACCCGACGCGACGACACTTACCGTACACCACACTTACATTATGACGGCCATGAGCCCAGGAAGCCAAGCGGTTACCAACAGCGCAGTGCTCACGGGGGAGTCTTCCAAAGCCGGGGGCAACGTTCTGCCAGCGCGCGCGAGCGACGCTTCCATCGATGGGTGGAGGGCAGACGGGAAGCCCGCAGAGATTTTCGAACATGGCGAAGCTCTGTCAAGGATTCCACCCTGAGGGTGCACGGTAGAATGAATCCTTTACCCCCGATCCACCCGAAACCGACTTATGTAGAACGCCACTATAAAAATATCAAACAAGCCACGAAGCACTCACTTATTCATCCGATTAATCAGTCTCGCTCTATCAGAAACTCTCACAGTCCCTCTTCCTACATCTACACATCTCCGCCTCATGTCCTGGAACGTCGAAGGACTCAAAGAAACCGCTAAATATGATAGCATTCTGCGGTTTTGTTCAAGCAACAAAATCTCTCTCCTTTGCGCTCAGGAAACGAAAGTGGAGTCATCGCACACCTTCGTTAAAAATGGTTGGGAGATCCTTATGTCCGGATTACCCTCTTCCAAACATCATGGGGTAGGTTTTTTCGTCTCTCCTATTTTACGTTCACATGTTAAGGATTTTAAACCGCACTCTCCGCGTATCTGCTAACTTACGATTGCAACTCTCCCCCACCCCATTACAATCATCAATATTTATGCGCCCATTACGGTGGAGACACCTGAAATGAAACCGACAGACAACAAAAGTCTCAATTTTGGGCTGATCTAGAGGACCTTATGATAAATCACCCTAGCTCTTCGCATATTGTCCTAGTAGGGGATTGTAACTCCCGTTAAGATGCCAGCATCGACCCAACCTACACTCAGGTAGGCCCCCACGTAATTGGAAGACGCCAAACTATCCCGGAACCGGAACGGGACCACGCCATCCACCTTATGGACTTTCTGGAAGCCCATGGGTGTTATCTCGCACAAACGTTCTCAGACCTTCCATTTCGAAAAAAAAGTCACTTATAAAAAAATGACATGTGCAGACCACTCTCTTGTTACAGACGACGTCCTTCAATGGACCACTTTGGACTACCTAACAGTACCACAGGCTCTCCGCCAGACTATGACATTCGCAGGTAACATTTTTCAGCAATTCATGAACACGCGGCATCTCCCTTTGGTCTTTAGTGCGCAGACTCAGCACTTGCAAAAGCTTCCTGCCGCATCCTGCCGCACGTAGAAACAGATACGATTATATGCAACTCAGCCCATTTTACAATCATGTAGAGACGTCTCTCCTCGCTATGACTAATAACGAATTCCCGCCTACCAACCTCGCTGGGCCACGAATTCTTGCATATACGGACGGCTCTTGTCCCAATAACCAGATAGTCTCATTTGACAACCCGGCCGGTTGGGGTGTTGCCCTGACCCTCTCTGACTCTACCACCCAACATCCTCCTACAGATGCAACCTGGCACCAGGCATGGTCCCCCGGTCAAAACCAACCCCACTGACACTGTTCACCCTCTCCCGGGCTCTAGCAACACAGGCGAACTCAAGGCCATTATCAAGCTCTTTGACTATCTACTCTATTATTCTCCCTTCTCGGAAACAGATCAACTTACAATCTATACAGACTCACAGTATGTAATTTCCATTTTACAAGGAGATGCATTGCCAGTAACACACCATCAGCTTGTTCCCGTTGCACAAAAATATTATACGGCAATACGCTGCAAATATCGTACCACCCTCCTAAAGGTTTCCTCCCACATCGGGATACCAGGCAATGAACTGGCCGATACATTAGCCAAATGCGGGGTTTACTCGCGATCTGATATTGGCAGATTCTCCCTCCACCATACCCAGTCCCCTTCTCCTCCTAACGTAGACTTTAATCACTCACAATGGACTGAAAACACCACCTCTGAACAAGACGATATCATTCAGGAGCTCTTCTCCACTAACCTTCCTCTCATTCCTCTTCTCCCTCGGTCCGCGAAAAAACCTTGGATCTCCCCGGATACTATTAAGAAAATTGATGCGTTCCAGCGTGCTACTTTTACTGATATTACCGCACTCAAACAGGCGCGTAAACAAATTAAAAAGGCAGCGCGAAAAGACAAGAAAGATTTTATCGCGAGTAATCTCCTTTCTGACTTTCATGGTAGCTCCGTTCAGCAATGGACGCACGCTAGGCAAATTCGGTCTGACTTTAAGACACGCTCCGCAGGTTTTAATAGTCAAGGTAAATTGGTCTCCTCCACCCATCGAGCTAAAGCCTTTGCGGATTATCTCGCCAACAAGATTTGGTTCTCGCCCCAGGATCCCCCTGTTCCAGTCCCAACCCCTCAGTCCACATTGGATCCTATTGACGCCCCTTTTGCCATGCAAGACCTTGACAACGCTCTCCGCAAACTCAAGCCCCGCAAAGCCCCAGGTCCGAATGATATCCCAGGCGAGATCTACAAACACGCAGCATTTATTTTGAAATTTTATCTCCTTGATCACTATAATCAGTGTTACACTACATGCTCTATGCCTGACTCTTGGCTTTTCTCCGAGGTTGTCATGCTTGTTATGTGCCACCAAAAAGATATCCGCTCCCTTTCCAATTATCGCCCCATCTCCCTCACCAATGTTTCTTACAAAATTTTCGCCTCCATGCTACAAAGCCGCCTTGAGATACATGTGGACTCTCGTATCCGAGACACCCAATATGGTTTTAGGAAAAACCGCTCCACCANCTCCCTCACCAATGTTTCTTACAAAATTTTCGCCTCCATGCTACAAAGCCGCCTTGAGATACATGTGGACTCTCGTATCCGAGACACCCAATATGGTTTTAGGAAAAACCGCTCCACCACTCAGCCCATACATGTCATGCGTAGACTCATAGAGATCTTCGAGAGACAAAATACCCCCTTTCATGCTCTTTTTTGGATTGGAGTAAGGCCTTTGACTCAGTTACGTTTACAGCTATACAGGCCGCCATGGAACATGCGGGCATTCCCGCCCATACTCGGAAGGCTATTATGGTGCTTTATAATAACCCGACCTTCGTGGTCAGAGACTCCTCCCAGAAATCCTGCAGACACACGCACAAACTAAAGGACTACGACAAGGCTGTCCTCTCTCCCTCTATCTCTTCGGCTTAGTCCTTACTCATCTTTTGTTCGACGTTGAACAAACCTATGAAGCCATGTATGGTGACATCTCCGGCGTTTTTCTTGTTCCCTCCCCTTTATGGGACCTAGAATATGCCGACGACACAGTTCTACTATCCTGTTCGTCACAACAACTCAATCGCCTCTTCCATATCGTTCAGTATTATGGTCACCAGCGCGGACTACAAATAAACGAGGAGAAATGTGAACACCTTCGTCTACACTCAGACCAGCGCATTTATGACTCACCTGCTTGCGCACATCCCTGTGACCGCCGACATTGCTCTGGATTTGCTTACGGCCTCTTCCCTGTGCCCCTATCTGACGAAGTCAAATATTTCGGGGTCTACCTTGACTCCCTCTCCTCCGGTCGAAAAATTCTTAATTATCGTGTTTCTCAAGCAGTTTCAGCTTCTAAACTTCTTACGCCCACTCACTTTTTTTTCCTGGAAACTCACAGTATATCGCTCCATCGTACTATCCATTCTCGCATATGCCATGGACAGTGCTCTTCTTTCCCCGTCCCAGATACAAAAAATGAACACAGTCCATTTCCAATCCCTTCGTAGGGTTTTCAAAATCAAATCCTCGTTTTGCCATAGAGTTCTGGAACCCACCAACGCGGATTGTTCCAACGAATATTTGGCTGGTTTAGCATACGACATCAAACGCATTCCTACTCCCTCGCAATTGTACTCCCAGCAACGCCTTCAGCTATTAGGTCACCTCTATCGACATATAGATACACTTGAATATCAGGTTACGTTCATGGGGTCTCACGCTTATCGACATGTGCTCTCTCCCAATAGGCCCGGCCGCCCCCGCCCACACTGGGCTGAATCCTGCCTCACAGAGGCGTCACACCGCATCTCCTACATGCAGTCTGATGATCCGCCGAAGCACACCGACATTCATAATGCCTTTTGCAGTATCCCGTCACTACAACAGATCTGCGCAGCGCATGGCTCCAGCAATCTTGTCCGCATGCATAATACTCCCTTATACAGGACAGTACAGCCATACTCCCAGAATCGAGAGAATTGGCGACGCCTCCTTCACAAACCCAGTCCTAAAAGACATGCATAATTACAATCCCGTGAAGTAGACGGTTTGAAAGCAGTCGGTGCTGACGGGCAACAGACGCACTGTGCCCTGCGCGTTCGAAAAAGGGGTTCAGGAGTTTAGGGGGTTTAGGGGTTTAGGGTGTAATGTAGGGGTTAAGGGTTTAGGGTTTAGGGTCAGGGACTGAAGGCTTGAAGGCGGATGGCAGTTATGGCGGATGCGTAGCACAGCAAGCTTGAACGTTCTTGCTGCCGGTCGTGGAATTGAGGCCTGCAGCTTCTGCAGTACGTGCCTCATTCGAAGCATGAATTCTCGAGTGTTTGCTGGTGTTTGTGCCGGGAGACGGCTCCGATTTCGGAGGTTGCTGGTGGCCCACGCCCCCACTGCCGAAGCCAGGACTCCCAGACACAGAGGAATCAGTTGCCGCAGTTTTGGCCATGCGCCTCATGCGGCCTGTTGCCGAGGCTCTTGCGAAAGCACGTGAGGTGGCCGTGTGCTGCCCAGAGTCCTTGGAGTCACTGCCCGCGAATCTGTGCCTTGTAGTGTAAGGCTCCGTTGCTCAGACTTTGGGTGCCCGCCTCGGAGCTTCTCCTTCCAGGAGGGCTAGAACGTGCTTGGCAGACGGGTCCAGGGCTGCGATGCAAGCTTGATTTGAATCGAGGTCACCACTGCGAGCATCGATGCGGGAACCACGAAAAGTGCAGCATGATTGAACCGAGTCACTTTGTTGCGGTTGATGTCATCCAAAGTGGCATCCTGAACGTCCTCAGGCATTTGCATATCCGATCACCACCTTCCTGGGGCTGATTGGGGCCACTTGGGTCTGAAGCGGTTCCCGAGACGGTTGGTTTTTTTCCAAGTCTTGCTCAGGCCTGGCACGCTTCTCACCCCAGGGACTTCCTGGAGCAGGTGCCGCTCGCTTGACCGGGACCCTAAGAGGAGGGATTCCGGGATGCCCGACGCCCTGGTGTGGGAGGCCACTGCGGTGGGGCCGCAGCGTGTGGCGCTGCTGCTTGCCGTCTCCTGCAAGCAGGCGGAAGTGCTCCCAGTGCTTTTGCTGGGCATGCTTGAGCCAATGTTGAGCCCTGGGTTTGCCAGCCATGATCGGCCGTACGCCATGCTGTGCCAGTCCTTCCGCAGCCGTCTGACGTTTTGCGATTCATTCGCCATCAGCTTGCCCTGGGCTTTTTAAAGGTGGAAGGCAGAGGTGAGAGGCTTGGTGGACTGCTCGGCTGCATACTGCATCACATTCGCATGTCGCATTTGTCTAAAGCACGTGATGAATACATGTACAATTTGTGTTTATGTACTGGGGTTGCATGCAACAGCCGAAAGTTAGCTTTGCGTATGCGTTGCAGTGCCGCCGGTCAGGCCGCTGCAGTCGCCCTGCGATGTGCTCCTTGGCTTCAGAAACTCGGGGTAGTCAAGTCGCTTTCTTCAGCGCCGAGTCCATCATCAGCGCTGCCCTGGCTCTAGCTGAGAGTGGTGTGGATCCGATGCAAGAGCCTCAATTCGAATGGGAGTTTCGACAGAGCTTGTGTTTTTTTGAACTGAGGTTCTGGAGGGAGATAATGACCGCCTGTACAGCCCTGAGACCAGAAGTGATCGAAGGGCCAAAATTCAAAAGCCGCCCCCCAAGCCGCATGTCAGAGCAGGCAATGACTTGATCATGGCAGCACAGAGAGGCATCTCCAGCGCACTCGCTGAAGCCTGAGTTTTCCCCATTGGCTCATGGACTGCGTGACTTCGTGTAACGTGGACGCTTCATCTATTTGCGAAGGCTAAGACGCTGCAGTCCCTCAAGTCGAAACTCTCCGCAAAGCTTCCTGCCCCAGCCGGGCTCTCAATAGAAAGCATTTTGCATCACGCAGCAATATGCAGCTTAGTTCACTCTCCCAACCCATCTTGAATGTCTTTGCTGCCGGGCCCTATGATGCTTCAGGCATGCCAAAGGCTTTTACCCAGGAGCGTTGAAATCGCACCCCTTTATCTCCGCGCGTGATGTGTCTACATAGCCTTCTTGCGCAGGGAATGAAACTCCCTCAACAAATCCGCGAGCTCAGAAACCATATTCAAGAACAGCCCCAAGCCCCGAAGCCCCGAGGCCCTACGGCCCTAATATGCCCTAGTGTCCCTAAAGTCCCTAGTAAACATAGCCTACAGCTCAGCCTCACGATCCTCCCATCGAAGAGCTGGCGAAGAGCGGGATGGAGATCAAGGTGGCCTTGCTAAGCGGCAAAGTGGCAACGTTGCATCTCTCAGAGGAGACACCCGTCCTTGAGTTGAGGCGCTTAGCACAGGAGCAGCTTCAGGTGACTATCAAAGACCTGGTCACAGCTGAGGGCCAGTTGCTGAATAGGTTTCAGGCGCTGCAGGAGGCAGGGCTGAAGGATGGGGACACCCTCTCCGCCATGGTTCGCAGGGCCACTGTTATCTCGAAGATGGGGGCTGCTGCTTTTGCTCTGCTGAAGGGTGATGGGGGTGTTGTGACCTGGGGAGATCCTTCTTCCGGTGGCCGCAGCACGGCAGTACAGGAGCAGTTGCAAGACATCCAGGATGTTGTTGCCTCCGATGGGGCTTTCGCTGCCATCCGGGCAGATGGCTCGGTAGTAACGTGGGGGGATCCAGACTTTGGTGGTGACAGTCGGTATGTCCAGGAGCAGCTGACCAAGGTGACTAAAGTGGTGGCCTCCGCATATGCATTCGCCGCCATTCGCTCCAGTGGCAGCGTGGTGACTTGGGGTGTTAGCTACCCAGGTGGGGACAGTCGTGCTGTTCAGGCACAGCTGAGAGATGTGAGGCACATTGTGGCGTCTAGCTATTCCTTTGCTGCGATCCGTTCTGATGGCACAGTGGTGGCCTGGGGATCCAAAGCAACTGACATCAAATTCGATGACAGACGAGCTCAGCTGCAAGACGTGGCAGAGATCGCAGCATCACAGAACGCATTTGCCGCTCTCCGGTCTGATGGTAGGGTGATTATTTGGGGAGATTTTCGTTCTGGTGCCCGTGACGACATGCAGAATGTGCTCGTTAGTGTTACGCATATAGCTGCCTCTCAGAGAGCCTTTGCTGCGACCTGTGCAGACGGTAGCGTCATCACGTGGGGTGTCGCTGAGTGTGGTGGAGACAGCAGCAGTGTTCATCAAGAACTGAAGGATGTGAAGAAGGTTGTGGCTTCGCAGTACGCCTTTGCTGCCATCCTGGGTGACGGGAGCGTCGTGACCTGGGGTCAACCGGGCTCCGGCGGAGACAGCAGCTCCGTGCAGCCTTTGCGGCACGTGCTACACATCACAGCCGCTAAGAAGGCTTTTGCCGCCCTTCGCTCTGACGGTTCGGTCGTCGCCTGGGGACACTGGGAGTCAGGAGGAGTCCGGGACGAGGAACTGACGGATGTGGTGGAACTTGCAGCTTCAAGCAATGCGTTTGCTGCTCTTCGCAGCGACGGCAGCGTGGTTACCTGGGGCTCTGCCAGCTTCGGAGGAGACAGCAGTGCCGCCCAGAATCAGATCACGGCTGCAGCTGCGACGCAGGAGGGTCGTAGGGCTTACACTTTCAAGCGGAAGTTCTCCGACATGTGACCACCGCCCTCTCGAAAAAGCCGAGCGCTTGTGCAAGGCTCTGGAGCAGCGAGTGGCTTTGGGATCGTTACTGTACCGGTCAGGCTCGCAGCGCTGCAGAGCTGCAAATCTGCCTCCTGTTTCTGGCCCAGTTTCAGAGGACTTAGTTGCCCTGTGCAAAGCATGTCTTGTGTCTGTTCGAGGCCCGCGGATCTCAGGCAGAGCAACCTCAAAGAGGCCGGATTGCTGCAGACAGCAGCTGGTGAGCACTAGGTTCAGAGCTTGAGGTATCCTTAGTGTTCTAGCACTTCAGGAGTAGGGTTGCAGGTTTGGGATTCTGGTTGGTTTAGGGATTCAGGACTTTGGGGGCGCTCTTCTGCGAATCCGTTCCAGGATGGCTCCCTGGAAGATACAGCGGTGGCTCGTGGCCTCCTCAACGCATGTCATTGGTCTCGGAGGATGGTTTTCAAACGGTGCGGTTCTGAAATGTTTAGGGCTTAGGGGTCCCTTTATTGAAGAATTCGATAGTTTCAGGTTTATGTTGTGAAAGACCCATTTTGGGTCCCAAAGCCACGCTGCTCATTACGATCTTCCTCTTTGAGCCTGGAGCCCCAGCAAAGGTCGAAGAATAAGATTGCAAAAACCCCACAGCCCTACCCTTATATAAACCCCCGAATCCTACACTTCCCAGGCACATCTCCTAACTGACTGCGAGTTTCAAATCCAGGCTGGCTCTTCGGGCGGCTTGCTGCCACAACCCTGGTTGAAGTTGCGACTTCTGCGAGTAGGCCGAGTAGGAAATTTGGGGCTCAGCACAGGATCTTTGGTGTCCCGTGGCGGTTCAGGGTTCGGCCTTTCCGGGCTTAGGAAACCCCAAACCCTAAGCTTTCAACTTAAGCCAAGGCCTTGCTAAAGCAGCTGGGTGCCACACATGGCGAGCAGGTCAAGGCTGGCGTGAGCTTGAGCTTTGGTTTAGGGTTTAGGGGTAGATACGAATATCTATGCGAACACACACACACAGACACACATATAATATGTACACAGACATACATACAGTGTGTGGGGATAATCATCGATGAATGTACTTTGATGTGACGTAGCACAATTTGACATCGTATAATATGACAGACGATGACACGATATCATACAACAGGATGAATTTCAATAATTAGATTTGACAGCAGCTGATGTATACATATTCATGTAGTGAATTCACAGTGTCTGTCATCTAGTGTATAGCAAGTATTGTGCGGTATGCAATGTAATGTATTACAAAGACTAGGTACTGTCGCTTTTGAGTACAATATTTCGGCATATAGTACTAACACATATGATACATAAGAAATACTATGTACTATAGAGCTTAGTATGTCCGCACTGTCGCATCATCGCATGAGAGTATTAAACCACTCTTAGTGTTGTAGTGCTATCGGGTTATAGTGTTATTGTGTTTCAGTACAACAGTATCATCGTAGTGTCATTCCCAAGTATCATTATCGCAGAAAGAACGATATGTCCCAATGGTGTTGTCGTGTAATTCGACTATCTTGCTACCTTGCTATATTATACTGTATTTATCGTGTTATCGCATTGAGCATCACTGCATGACGTTACTGTCGTATTATGGTATTATGGTATCGCCGCATGGAATTGCTATCGTCACCGTACGACAGCATTACGGCGTTGTAGTATTATCGTACTATCGTCGAATTATGGTGATGTCGAATTGTCGTAATATATTATCATCGTGCCATAATTTTTCGGATTAGTATAGTAGTACTTTGTAAACTAAGGAAATACCCAATGGCAAGACTCTGCACCAAGCTGTGCAATACAGCTTGCCAGAGTTACTTGAGTATAGTCTGATGTAATGTCAAGCACATTTGAATGTAGACATAGGTGCGGATGTCATAAACGGCATAACCTACGTATGCATACACACATGCCTGCACAGATGTCTATAGTTGTTTCTGGATCTTTATCCAAATCTACCTGTATCAGTTACCATACATCAGTATCTGTATCAGTATCTACATCAGTATCTATATGCATGCCTATGTCTTTGTCCGTACAGACACAGACCAAGAATGAGATATAGATGCATATTTAGATTTAAACACAAGATATAGGTACAGACACAGATATAGACTTCGGTATAGATATCTGTTTTTATATCTATATCTATTTCCGACGCTCACCCGGTCACCCTGACAGGCACTACTGGCCGCTGCACCTCAACAGGCTACTCCCTTGCAGTGGCACCCAAGTCTGCAAGTTCTGCTCCCAGCTCCTGCAAGGTGCAAGATGCCCTGAGAAGCAGCGGCCTGTGAGGAAAAACGTCTCAACAGTAAGCTTGTTGCTTGTGCACTCACTCCCAGCCTCGCTTGCTCTCTCCCTTCCTCTCGTCCTCCCTTTCTTTCCTGCTTACCTTATGGAGATCTTTCGATCGCGCACTCGTGGGTGCACGTCGCAGGTGTCCCCCATGCTTGGGTTGGTGGCTGCTGGTCCACGTCGGCACGGAACTGCCGCAGCTTTCTGGCTCATTAGCTGATATGTGGCTTCAAGACGGCTGAATATGATCACAGTTTCGGCATTCCGGAGCTATCGGACGAGCAGCCGTTTGGACAACAGTTCAGCTTTGCTTTTAATCGCCTCTGTCGGGGAACTCATCCATGAAGCGCAACTTGCGATAGTCCCACGCTCTTTCTGCTTTGCCCTCAGGTTTTTCAAGCTGAAGTTATGGCTATATTATACTGCCAAGCAAGGGCCAAGTCTGGCTCACAGAGGTGTTGCATCGGCATCGTCCACTCGACGACCATGAGCGAGGCTGCAGACGGGCTTTGCTTCCTTTCCAGACAGTGCCAGGCACAAGTCTTCGAATCTCTGCCCCTCCGGCTCGAGCCCAGCCGAGAGCCATGGGACCCTGCGGCTCCTTCTCGCCGTGTGGTGTCTTGGTCTTGGAATCTTGGAGGCTTTTGGCGGTAGCTGGTAACTGTGGCCACTGAGGGCCCGGCCTCCTCTGGCCCTGACACCGAACCGACAATCCGATCGTGACGTGCCAGCGTAGCTTGAATGCAGTCTGTGATGTAGCACAGGGAGAGTTTCAGACATGACGCAGCGCAGTTCGAAGTTCAGGCGAATGCAGAGCTGCCCCGTCCTCCTCCTCCTCCTCCTCCTCGCGATCTTGCGCTTGGAAGTGGCGATTGGGCACATCAAAGACGAGGTTCAGGACGGGGACAACGGGGACAAGCCTCTGAGGAGGGCAGGTTACCGAGTCACATCTGACTTCAAAATGAAATGTTTCGGCAGATGTGGAATGCCTTCTTGTTTCCGTGATTTGAGATTTGTTGATGCCGCAAATGCCCGTCAGCACCTCTAACTCCACTAATACAGCCACTACCAAGTCGATCCCAGGACAGAGAGCCGCAAACACAAGCACCTGCTCTTTCTGTCCTAGCCTAAGCCGTAAACCCAAGGCCCTGGCTAAGCCCATACCCCGAAGCCCTAAGGAGGTGGCGCGGTTACACCTCAACCCTCAGCGTGTTGAACTCCAAAGCCCCACAGCCATAAAGCCCTACGCCCTAAGCCCTCCGCCCTAAAACCTGGCAAAGCTGCCCTCCACTATGGTGGATTCTGGGCGTTAGCGAGCTAACAGACGGAAAAAGGGGTTCAAAAAAAAGAAACCCTAAACCCCATGCAGACCCAAAAAGGCCTTCAAAAAAAGCCCTAAGCCCTAAACCCTAAATCCTAAACCCTAAACATCCTCAATCGAGGCTGTCCAGACCATCTGCGGGAAAGAAAGAGGCCGTTAAAAAAACCCTAAACATCCCTAACCCCAAAACCTGAGCGCCCCCGAAGAAAGTCGCTTCTGGCTTGCAGCTTGCCTAATCCCTACAACCTTAGCCCTAACTAGACCCTCAACCCTAAACCCCTTAAGCTTTTACCCCCTGAGCCCTACGAGGAGACCTGCCTTCTTCAAGTCGGCTTGGAGCTCCCGCAGGCAGCGATGCGCTCTTTCCTCGCGCTTTCCTTTTTTCGCAAGTGAAGGTCACATGACCGGGCTCTTCTTGTTGAGGGATTTAGTTTAAGTCAGTTATCAGAATAAAGAAACCATCGTATTTCCTGTAGATCCCTATCATGGTAACTTAAATGGAGAACCCCTGATGAGGCCTTCAGGTTTGCCGGGTTGGGGCTTTAGATTTTGGTTTGTTTTGATACTTCGGGGGCATTGTGGTATCCTATCTGCGGGCCTCGGTGCGATTGAAGTGAGTTAGTTTCATGAGCACATCGAGAGCTGTTTGGCTCAAGGGGTTTCTGCAGCTGCAAGTTAAGCAGGCCAGAATGCCTCAGGGCCTCATTTTGCTGGTCAATGCGACGGGCTTGCCGGGAAGAGTAGTGACTGGTAGCTTTCAGGAAACGCGCCTACGCCAAGGGATGCAGGCTGGTGGTGTCGGCCATGGCCACGGTGCCGGTGGAGACCAGTAACGACGTGAAGGCATCGTACCCTGAAGCCTAAACCCCAAACCCCAAGCTTTAAATCCCCATAAACCCCAGGCTCTAAGGCCCTAAACCCTAAAGCCTCAGCTTCCTCAGATCCCTCCCCTTGTGCCCTCAGAGGCCGCCTACAAGAAGGGCCTTGCCGAGGACCTCTGTGGGAACCACCAAGATGCGCTGGCGAACTTTGGTAAAGCCGCCTGCCTCTCAGGCCAGGCTCTGTTTTTTTGGCTCTTTTGGGGGTTCGATACAGTAGGGACTCTGGGGGTCTTTACAGGGGTCTTTGGGGCTTCCAGGGTCATGATCTGGTTTGGTGGCTCAAGGGTTTTAGGGGNNAAATTGCGCATCTTCCGAAGTGTTGAGGCAGCAACCCTGCATTTCAGAAGAAATGCAAAAGCGGCGTCCGCAAGGCATTGCAACATCTCAAGGCTGGAAATTGCTTTAAACCCTAAACCCTACAGCTAAACCCTAATCCTTTAACCCCAAACCCAAAAGCCAAACCCCTAAACCTCTTGAAAGACAGGAAAAGGATGGACAGTACCGGCTGCGAGAGATGTTCAAGGCCGGTCGACTCGCAGCGTGCGGTAAGCCCTACAGGCCCTAGAACCCATGTAGTAGCCCTGAAAGGAACCCTTTAAAGGTGCCTTTTTTCTAATCCTAAAACCCAGATGCAGGCGGCAAGGCAAAGTCGGCAAATTTCATTTCCAGGCGGATGCCGCTGCGCTGCTGAGCCGAAGTGGAGATCCACCGGAGCTGGCTGTGGCAGGCTTTGAGTCACGGGACGCAGGGAAGTTCCTCCCAGGTCTGTGACACTCTGGTATCGGCCTGCGCCCGTGTTGTTTCGCACAGGCTTCTGCAGTCGCGTGGAGAAGGCCCCTGTCGGCCGTGGGCTGCTGGTGTCTTCGATGGAAAGAGAGCCCCTCCCCTCCCCTGCTCGGATACATGGTGCACGGTTACGGTGACGGCCTTGCGCGGTTGTCATATTCCGAGGTTCGCGATCGGGCACAGCTTGGCGAGCTGCTTTTCGTGGAGATGCTTGCCTGCATTCCCAGCAGTGCGCCCGGACCGCCAGGATGCAGCCGTGCGCACTGTGGCAGTTTCAGTAAACTCGGGAACCTCGAACCTGGACCCTGAATGATGGGATTCTGAAGGTTTTGGAAGTGCTGAGTTCAAACGGCAAGACGCGACTCCTGTCATGTGGTACGTAGCACAGGCCAGATGTGAAAGGCCGGTCGCCGGTCGTTAGATGGTGTGTCGCAATTTCGCATCACGCTTGAAGCGTCACTGCACCTCCAAGGAAAGCCTTCATACTGGGTCCCAGTCATCAGGCGCTCCTTGAAGCCGCCCTGAAGAAACTCGAGAGCTGCCCAAAGGCGGACTTCGATCAGCGACTCGGCGAAATAGGCTGCACCGCTGCGCCACATGCTTAAATGGAGCCTGGGTGGAAAGCCCCAGCAGGTTCATGAAGCTCTTCGGCGGCGAGGAGGAGCAGGTTGTGCCGAGGCAGAAGGTAAGGTTTAAATCCAGACTTCCTTGGACAATGTTTGATAATGGTAGGCCTTGTAGGTGTCCATCCGCTTCGCTGAGGTGTCGCCGGCAGGATCATCAATCACAATCGCCTGCCCGGAAGAAGTTGAGCAAGATCGCGCGGTGGATGAAGACAAGGTGCAGAGGACCACAGCACACTGTCTCTTTGGATTCGAAAACGGCCCACTACAACGATTCAAGCATTACAGACAGTTCGTAGAGTTGTGTGGGACCAGGATCCTGCAGCTGAATTCTCGAAGCCGCATCACCCTGAGCAAGACGGGTGAGATCGAGGAGAAGCGCTGGGGACTTTGGCCGCTTGCAGCGTGCATGAACCATTCCTGCAGGCCCTGCAAAGTAGGTAAAACGCTGAATGCTGCCTTCTCTGCCGCTTGAACAGCTGGTCTGCCCTTGTGCCTGTGCAGGCCGAATGCAAGCTTCACTTTCGTCGCTGATGTTCTGATCTGCCGTGCTGCGCGAGACCTGGAGGTCTCGGATGCGTTCCTCTTGGCATCTTCTTGGCATCGAACATGTCTGCTGAACCGACCCTGCCCACTACGCCAATACACCGATTCTACACCGCACACACCTCAGCACCTGGCAATGATTGCTCGCATCGGCTGCGAGCGTCTGAGCCTGTGAGGCTCTTCTAAGCGGACTCCCAAGATCCAAACAGAGCCATTCAATTGTGGGATCCTTGATGTAAGGAGCCTTCTGCAAGGTGCCCCGAGTTTCACAAAAACCCGTACACATGACACGTTTGAACTGCAACGGCAGATGGGCGACGAGATCTGCTGCAACTTTGTCCGCGTAGACCGTCCGGCAATGCTTCGTCAGCGAGAGCTCCAAAGCTGCTCGCCTTTCTCAGCGGGACTTCAGGGTGCAGCTTGGGGGGGCTTTACAGGGTTTCTTGATAGCCTTTAGGGCTTTAGTTCTTGGGATTGAGGTCGGTCTCAATGTGCTTTTTGTGTCACGCTCTGTATCTTCGGAGTGTTGGTGGCAGTCGCACAGATGTGGGCAACGAGGTCAGTACAACTTCTCCTGCACCTGTGCTCGGTGCATCCTGGAGAAGGTCTTTCTTCCGGATTCAAAGGCACAAGAGTTCATGGACAAGGTCAAGAAGCTCAGCAGGGTGTCTTGTCCGAGTGTCTTACCAGATGTGGGGCCTTCATCGGTAGTCCTTCGTGGCGAGGATATAATCTGCTCGTGAGGTGATCTCCTCCCATATTTCCAAAGATTTCAACAGACGCTCTTGTGGGCATCTGAGGCTCCACGTCGACGTGACCGTGAAGCCCTGGAGGCCTGGGCGGCCTCCTGGTCGTTTCTCTATCGAGAGTTGCTTGGCCGAAGCTGGGGCCAGGGGAAACATACTAGTAAAAGAGCTGCTTGAAGGTGGTTCTTCGTTTGACTAATTTCATCGACTGGTAGGCTGGAGGAGCCACGCTTGTGAAGTCGTAAGAGCCCAGCTTGCGGGAAGAGGTTGGAAGTCATCGCCACGGCTCAGGATAGAGTACGACATGTCATTGGCAATCAAGAGAAATGGCAAGACTTTGGACGAGGCGGAGCGTCTCCCCTTGTGCTGCGATAGGTTCGGGTTCTTCACGAAGCCATGAGTCATCGGGGTCCGAGATTGATTGAATCTTGTCCTACTGCGACGAGCTCGAGATGAGGTGATGCGGAGGTGGGTTGGTATTGGCGGGATAGATGTTTGCTCTTAAGATAACAGAAAATAAGACATTACGGGCCCCATATTTACGACACTCCTTCTTTATAGTCAAAACGATTTTGCCTATATCTCATGCCTTCTGCATTTCGAGACAGAACATCACGCCCTGGTGGCGCGTATTTTCGTGTAGTCTCGTTTTCCATAGCATTTGAGTCACATCAATAGTGCAACACTAGATTTGTCCACACAGTATCATGGATTGTCACTTAAAATTTCTACGTTTCCCAGTCTGGAATGACTTAAGATTTGTTTGGGATATCGAGCAGAAGTCGAGATGCACTAGACTTTCACAAGAGGTCCTGGGGGTTCGAGGACAGAGGGCATGGCCTTAAGGTGTGGCTTCAGGAATGGCGGCCTGCAGGACGGGGGGG